>OVBE01017111.1:0-10587 GCA_900406425.1 Iberis pinnata | reverse complement strand
CCTAATATTATATGACTGTTAAACCTTTAACGTTACAACTTTACTAGAGTAAGTACAAAAGATTTCAGGATATTCCCAACAAAAACGCTATAAGGCGGATTGCAAATACCATTTTCAAAGTTGAGCAATGCGTTTTTGAAACGAGATTGGATTATCTTTTCTGAAACAATTCTCGGAAACGTTATTAAAGCGAATCGCGAATCCAAAACGAAATGAAAAATGTTTAAAAAAAACGTTTGTAGAAACCGCAATAAATTTATTTTAAACTATTTCTGAATTCGTTTTTGAAAGATCGTAATCCTCAATCTGATTATGTTATATGCGTAAGCGGATTTTTAGAATAGATTGTAGGACGATAAAAACCAGATCAAGAAAATACGATAGGAACAATGATATAAAACGTGATAAAACCAAAGCAGAATCGAGATATAATCTTTTTCTAATTCTAAAAATCGTCCGTAGTGTGACGGTTTATGTGCGATTCAAGAATCTCAGGATACAACCGCTTATGAAATGAATCGCTACACTCGATTTTGGAGTCTGCGAACTTACAGTTCTACGATGTAATCTCGGGAAGACTTACGTGAGAGAGAGAAAGAGAGATAGAGAGAAAAGATGAGAGAGACTGATGGAATTTTTGGTTTTTGAGTGATAGAAGGTTAGTACTGATGAAGCAAAGGAGGCGTAAAATATATAGACAAGACGAGCTTGAAACGCATGCCAAACTGTTGAGATATGCGCGGGATCGCGCCTGAATCTCGCGAGTGAATTGAGGCGAAAATTTAGGGATGGTTACGACCCGTTCAAATGTTCGTTCATAGGAGAGGTAAATATCCCGAAATCAATCCCGGTTCAAGTTCTAGTTCGATTTAATTTTAATAAATCGAACTGACGAATGGTTAATTTTTGGGCTAAAATCCATAGAAATTTTCTCCAAAAAGAATATATCTTGATGGGCTTGGGCTTGGGATTGGGCTTGGACTGAGACATTCTCAAACACCCAACAGCCCAACAACCCAACGACCCGCAACACGCGCGCGTTTGGGTGGCTCATCTCTCTCAAATACATCATAGTGTACCCAACTCAATTAAACTTAAACATGTCTTCTCCCACTTATATACTAGTGAGAAAAACTTTACCCAAGCAATGTGGGATGTTGCACACTTAGTCAACACTAAGTCAATTTTTTCCATGTTTGAGTTGCCCTCTTTTTACCTTCATTTCTCATTCAATTTACACTCATTTTTCAAATGAATATTCCAAATTATAGTGCTCGTTACAAGGATTTCGATGCACTCATAATCCGGTCATTCGGGTGAATGTCTTTACTGGTAAGATCATCGGAACATTGGTAATAATCATTTCAAATTTTAGGTTCCAATAGGTAGAAATGGATTGTTAGATGATTCTGGAAAGATTGAAAGAATGGATGAAGGTGGAAGATGAGATTGATGGTATGTTGATGACGGATAGTTGCTGAATAAATGGTGGAATGATAGAAACACACAAGAGATGTGGAATTATCTTGATACACATACGGATCTTGGATATGATACACCTAAGATCAAGCAGCAAGGATATGACTCACCAAGCTGAAAAAAAGATTTCATGAGAAAACTCGTTTTTGTAAGAAAAATCAGAATAAAAGTTTTATTAATTAAACTATAAGGTTTAAAATACTTAAATAGACCAAAGACATACCATTTGCATACCTTTGCCCTTGCATGATTTAGAAACTAGATTTAGCAAAAAGTAAAAGTACCCTAATAAATTGTTAAATGAGTTTAAAATTGTAAGGAAATCATCCTCCTTTATTGATTTAGTCTAAGACTTTTTTGGGCTGAGTTTCTTTTTTCATCTCAATTTGATCCACATATGTAGGAAATTATGAAGTGCCTAACTTGACTCATTAAGAACCAAGTCCTGAAAACCTATTGGAACAAAAATGAACTTGGAAAAAGAGTGAAAACTGAGCACTTTTCTAATGTTGATCAATACTAAATTTGTATGCAATTGGTTGCTAAGTGAATATCTTCAAAGCTCAATTTAGTGAATTTATCTTCCAAGATATTTAGACTTGCATAAGTGTTCCAACTAGTTTCTTAGTCTTGGTTCTTGATGTAATTCCATCTTACATCTCTAAATATCTTCTTCTACAAGATTAACCTTAGCTACAAGTTCATGTACATGCTAGTCCAACGTTCCTTGTTTAAATCCTTGTTTGAGACTCTTGAAAATTGTATCATACTCCCTCTCTTGAACAAAGATTTGTCCTCAAATCTATTTTTCCTGTAAGAAAAGGCACTAACTCGATATTATTCATTCTAGAACTTGAATTATACATACCGGGAGGTTCTTATTGATAAGCATGGTTATGGATGCTTAGTATTGTCTTGAATGGCCCATTGAATACATCCAAGTTGTCTTGTAATGCAAGGTTATGTTGAACCTTGTTCACTTCTTCAAACCTTCCTAAGAGGTCTCGTGGTTTTCATATGAAATTCTAAAACATAAAACACAGACCCAAGTTAATGATAAAGGATAATTCTATAAGTAGGTTCAAAATTACTAAGTTAAAGGAAATGAATGATCCAGTTGGTTGGATCATGTTTTAATTCAGTGTTTGCTGAATCTTTAGAGGTTGCTAATGATGATCCAAGGAGTTGTTGGTATTGGTGTAGTCCACTTGGACTGATTAAGAGCTAGCCAAGCTACTGATTTTGCATTCTCTCCATGTGTTGGTTGTACAAAGACTTTTTAATTCTAATATAGTTCATGGGATAATTGACTTGTGTACTCTCTTCTACATAGTCCTCTATCTTCAAAATAATATCACGTGTACCAAGATAAACTAAGTTAGTAGTTGTTGGTCTTAGGTCATTTAAGCATTTATCTTTAAGTGGTGAGGGTTTAGTAATGTTTGATGCAAACACTCATTTCCATGACTGCTGGCTCATAACTCCCATCCATCACTGCAACCTTATGCTCTTAAAAACATAAAATCGTAAAGGTAAAATGTTTATTTATTGCTGAAAAGTAGGTTGTGGTTGTCGTGGCCTTGTTCAACAAATTCTTGATGCTTGTCCTGATTATATGACTTGAAGATTTGATCATTATCCGATGCGCTTGGTTTAGAACCACTAATAACTTTTTCTTATCCAAGTTCTTGGATTTCCAAGATGAACCTCCAAAGAAAAAGTTAATATGCTCTGGTTCATGGTTTATATTATGTTCAAGGACTTTATTTTCTTTATAGGTGATGCTTTTAGATCCAAAGTAATCTCATATATGCTTGAATTATGTTCAATATATGACTTTTCAATTTGGCTTTGTGTCGGCTCTTCTTGATGATCATTTGAATTTCTCTTGTTGTTGTTGTGCTCTTCATTTTCCTTGCCCTGTTTCAACTTCTTTTGACAAAGACAAATGTTTAATACCATAATTGAACGATATCTAGTATGTTTTCTTCAAATTTTTTATCACATGTAATCTTGAAGGTTGAGAACTTCTCTATTGGTTTAGTTTCATTTTTAGAACAAGTTTCTTTTGATCTTGAAACATTAGAAAACCTACATTGGTTGCACTTACCTTGTTGTTCCACAAACACTCTTGGTCATCCCTTGTCTTTTCTTTACGATTTTCTTCTCTATCCAAGTGAGTGTGAGACTTTAACCATTGAGAAAAAATTTTGATGGATCTTTATTGCTTTTGAACTCGTTTACTTTTACTATTTGAGTGAGAAAGTTTATTATGCCTAAAGGCTTCCATTTTCTCATCCAAGAAAGTTTCAATTTGCTGGACAAGATCATCTTTTTGTTTTTTCATGATGTTGTTCATCTTGGTCTAAAAAGTTTCAAGTAGAAGTTTGTTCTAATAAAATATATCTTCAACTTCATTTCCAGACATTGTACACTACGCAAATACACAAAAAAAAATCACTAGCACTTGACTTCTTTCAAATAAATTCATATCAGAAAAGGCTCATCCAAGTAATTCAGACTTTCAGCAATCCAAATTCTTTTCTAACAAAGATTCTTAGCACAAAACAGATATCACAACTCAACAGGAACATTTTAGATTAAAATAAAAAATTAAATTTAGAACAGATTCAAACTAGAACAATCAAAATAGTGTGCCAATGAACAAATTCGTTTTTCTTCAACAATATATCAAAACCTAGTGACTAATGGCTCAAAATCTACTTTTTCACTTAATCAAAGCCTTAAGCATCATATAATTCAAGTTCGTGATGATCTAAGTGCATAGAATTTCAAGAGACAATACAGAATATGATTAGTCAAAACTGACTGCAATTGAAATAATCCATGTTTTGAAATTAAAACCCTTCAAAGTGGCTATGATACCACTTCATAGAGTCCTCTTAAGGATGTGCAACACTTTGAAGACTGGAACTTGTATGGATGGATGATGATGATGATGTATGAAGGTAGAAATGGCTTGTAAAATTATTCTGGACAGATTGAGAATGGATGGATGTGGAAGATGAGAAGGATGAAATTATGATGAATAATAGTTGTTGGATAAATGGTGTAATGATAAGAACAAACAAGAGATGTGGAAGTCTCTTGATACACCTAAGGATATAGGATATAACACACCTAAGATCCAACAGCAACGATATAACTCACTAAGCTGAAAAGAGAGCTCATGTTGTAAGAGAGAATAAAAGATTTGCTAAAACTAAAATATGTGGCTTACAATACTTAAATAGACCAAGGACATACCCTTGTATTCCCTTGCATAATTTAGAAACTAGATATAGCAAAAAACAAAATCAAAAAACAAGAGTAGCCTAATAAATTCTTAAATGAGTTTAAAATTTTAAAAAAAAATCCTCTTCCTCTATTAATTTCGTTTCTTTTGTTCAGGATTTCCTTCTTTTGACCTCTATTTGATCTAACACTTAGACAATTATGAGATGTACAAATTGCCTCATTAAAATCCAAGTCCATAAACTCACTGGAACAGACCTGAACTCGGGAAAAAGAGTACAAGCTAAACACTTTCCTAAGGTTGATCAATATTGAACTTGGATGCAATTGGTTGCTAAGTGAGTATCTTCATAACTCAATTGAGTGAACTTATCTTCCAACCTGTTTGGACTTGCATAAATGTTCCAACTAGTTTTTAGCCTTGGCTCTTTATGTAATTCCAGCTTGCATCTCCAAAAAAACTTCTTCTAAAAGTTTAACATCGGTGATGCAGCGAGATATTTAGAATGTACCTAATATCTTTGTTGTTATTTATCTTATTTATTTTAGTAGTTATCTTATTAATTAGATATTATCTTTATGAATTTTTAATAGTTTTTAAGGTTTTATATTTTTATTATATATAGCCTCTTAGGCCTATTGTATTATTAAGACTTTGATGTAATAAAAATAATGTGTGTTCAAAAGAGGTTTTTATAACCAATGTGAAGAGTATTCACAAACCCCTAAAGAGGTTTATTTATAAACCACTGTGAAGAGTATTAACAAAACTCTAGATTTATGGGTTTAGTCATATATATAGTTTTATCATTAGCTTCCGCTTCATCATTTGGTATCAGAGCTGTGTTTCTTTGATTTCTTAATCAACGAACGATTTTGGATGTCATGGTAATAAGCAGTTTCTATATTTTCGAAGACAAAAGACCAGAAGAACAGCTAAATGAATGGTCACAACTTCGTCGAGAACTTCGTGCTAGGTCTCGTGCTATGCAAGAGAAATTCCAAGTTACAATCCAAAATCCAACCATAAGCTTGCAGATCATGTGTCTCAAAACCTACAATGTATTAAATCGGAAGAAGGTGTAGTTAGTAAACTAATCATAGGTGTTTACGAAAACGATGTCGAGGAAAACGATGTCAAGGTAATTGATTTCGTTTTCAGAGAAGAAGATTTCAAATATTTGGAATATTCCAAATATTCCTAATATCTTTATTGTTATTTATCTTATTTATTTTAGTAGTTATCTTATTAATTTGATGTTATCTTTATGAACTTTTAATAGTTGTTAAGGTTTTATGGTTTTATTATAAATAGCCTCTTAGGCCTATTGTATTATTAAGACTTTGATTTAATAAAAAGAATATTTGTTCAAAAGAAGTTTTTATAACCACTGTGAAGAGTATTCACAAACCCCTAAAGAGGTTTATTTATAAACCATTGTGAAGATTATTCACAAAACTCTAGATTTCTGGGTATTCTCATATATCTAATTTTATCATTAGCTTCCGCTTCTTCATTTGGTATCAGAGCTGTGTTTCTTTGATTTCTTAATCAATGAACGATTCTGGATGTCATGGTGATAAGCATTTGCTCTACTTTCGAAGACGAAAGACCAGACGAACAACTAAATGAATGGTCATAGCTTCGTCGAGAACTTCGTGCTAGGTCTCGTGCTATGCAAGCGAAATTCCAAGTTACAATCCAAAAATCCAACCATAAGATTGCAGATTCTGTGTCTCGAAACCTAAAACGTATTAAACCGGAAGAAGGTGTAGTTTGTAAACCAATCATAGATGTTTAGGAAAACGATGTCGAGGAAAACGATGTCGAGGTAATTGATTTCGTTTTCAGAGAAAAAGATTTCAAATATTTGGAATATTCCTAATATCTTTTTTTGTTATTTATCTTATTTATTTTAGTCGTTATCTTATTAATTTGATATTATCTTTATGGATTTTTAATAGTTTTATGGTTTTATTATAAATAGCTTCTTAGGACTATTGTATTATTAAGACTTTGATTTAATAAAAAGAACATTTGTTCAAAATAGGTTTTTATAACAACTGTGAAGAGTATTCACAAACCCCTAAAGAGATTTATTTATAAACTACTGTAAAGAGTATTCACTAAACTCTAAATTTCTGGATATTTTCATAAATCTAGTTTTATCATTAGCTTGCGCTTCATCACTCGGCTACCAGCTCAAGTAAATGTTGATCAAATGTTCCTTGTTTAACTTTTTGTACGAGGCTCTCGAGAATTGTATCAGTAAGTAATTCTGTAATAACTATATATGTATATTTACCACTGATCTGAATTTGACTTATTTACCTATAGTGTAGCTTATATCATCGATCAATGATTCGTATTCATAGAAAAATGCTGGTGTATTTTACCTTTTCATAATATAACATATATACGAGGACATATTCCATGTAAGAAAGCATCGTCATTCCTTTTTAGGTAACCAATTATTCTTAAAGCAAAAACTATAGAGCTAGAATTTGCAAGTTGTTAATTTTGCAACTCGTTTACATATTTAAAAGAATCATTTATTTGGATTGTGACAGAGCAACGAAATTATATATCTTTACTCATCTATTTACATATGTAATGTGAAATTGGAACACTACTAAAAGTTTTTTCGATATTATATAGAAAATAGAGTTAAAACTCCATTTTTTAATAAGTTTAGAACATATAACACATAAACGATTTAAAATAGCATATATATCATTATCAATAAATATATACATATATTATATATATATATATATATATAATGGGTTGACATGGAAAAATTGTTCTTGCCTCTATCACTAGTTCAAGTAGCTTCTGTTTCTTGTCTATTCATCATCATTTTTAGGGGTGGGCAATCAGATATCCATTCGGATCTGGGTCATGTTTTTTAGATTTTTTGAGTTTTTTAATAAGGAGGTCTAGAACATGTTCGGGTATTTTATAGTTTCAGACCGGATTCGAGTATTTTCATTTTGGATACAGGTCGGGTTCGGATATCTGAACTTTTTTATTAAAAAACAATTGAACCAAACCGATCTAAAATTCATGACTTGAATCGATTTAAAATTTTCATTAGTGTTAATCATGTTTAATACGTAGTTTAAATATGATTTTTCTTATTTTTCCTTTTGAATTTATGTATTCCATGAAATTTAAATTATTGTACAAAATTATACAAGATTTTTTATACTAATTCAAATTAATTATAGAATTCAATATATATAGCACCAAAGAACTCATTACTCCACTAAATTGCACAGCTTAACATTTAAAATCTATTTTTCATATATATTAATATATATATATAATAACAAACTTATACATAACTACATATTTAATATAATAATCATAAGTTCGGGTATCCATTCAGGTTTTTTAGGTTTCGGGTGATACATGTTTGGATTCGGGTATCCAAACTTTTAAAAAACAAAATCCGTTTAAATATTTTTTAGTTTCGGTTTGGTTTCAGTCGAGTATTTTTTTGAGTCCGGATTCGATTTCGAGTTTGCCCACCCCTAATCATTTTACCTAATTCTAATTGATGGTTGATTATTATATAAATGTTGTCTTAAATCCACTGTTTTGAAAATTGGATTGGTCCACGAGTCCGACCGCTGTCCAACTAGGTTTACCTTTGAATTGGAAGAGTATTTGAGTCGGGTTGATAATGAAATACCATATTAGACCAGCAAAAAACTAGAAAATCGGTGACCCAATAGAACTGTGTTAATCAGATTTAATTTTTAATTAACAATTTTATATTAATTCCAAATTATAACGGTTTTTCTTATGATTTTAAAAATATATATAATGGAATTCAGTGTTTTTAATAGTCTATTAAAGCATTCAACAAAATAGTTAAATGATATATAAGTGTTATATTCAAGATATAACACCATATAACTTTGTTTTTTTAGTATTCTTATTGATTTTAGATTTAAAATCTGGACATATGTTTTTTTAGATATTATAAAGATTTATGTTATCTAAATATTTCGGGTAGAACCCACAAGAGAGGCTCTTCGGCTAAGACAAATGCAATAGAATTTAAATTTTATTCATGTGTAAACGTTTTATGATTAATGTTTAATATTGGTCTAAATTTTAATGTAAACGTTTTATTCGTATGTAAACGTTTAATGTTCGAATGAAATCTTGGTGCACAAAAAAAATGTTTATCTAAATTTTTTTATTATGACTTTTTTCAAATGAAATATGAGTATAATATTATTTATATATAAAAACAAAATTATTAAACCCGATCAAATTTGATCGGACCGTATTGATTCATGACCTAAAAAGTTTTCCGGTTCGGTTTTAACAGTCCCTCGACTTTGGACTTACCGTAATACCACAATTCGGACTTACACTTACTGTAATACCACAATTAATGTTTTTGAATTTATTATATGCAACAAAATTTTGATATTTATATGCTATAAGTGAAACATGATTCTCTAAGCGATATATTTTTATATATAGACACTAACATGACAAGAAAGGATTTTGACTACTTTCAGTGATTCGCATCATTAACATATATATATACTAACATGACAAAGAGGATCTTGATCGCCCATGATGATGTTTTGAGTACTGTCAATGATTCGGATAACTAAAATATATTAATCTTCTTGTAATATATAATTAGTATCATAAAATATAATCTTCTCATACTGATAAAATATAAATATCATATATATTTAGTCCACGAATTCAGTTCGCGTAAATTTGACATAACAAAACCGAAGAGTTCACTTTAAGTGTAAAAGATTATTTTGACGGTAATAAATGTTATAATATGACATAAATTATTAAAAAACCTAATAAATTATGCTAAAGAAATGACCTGATATGTTTATAATCTTAAAGGAGATCCAATTTATTGAAGATTTGTATTACAATATGTTGTTGAAATGTCTACCATTGAAGCTGAATGCATAGCTATAGGACAAACAACCAAAGAGGCATTATGGATAAAAGAACTAACAAAAGAGTTAGGTGTGGAGCAAGGTGATGTTCAAGTACACTGTGATAGTCAAAGTATTTTATTTTTGGTGAAAAATCAGGTGTATCATGCAAGAACGAAGCACATAGACGTAGCGTCGGTCCAACGTTTTTGGAGATCCTACACAAATTCGGAAAATGTGACGGTTTATTATGGTTCGAAGATTAAAGTGAAAAAAACTAAACAAAATATCTAACTAAGAATTATTAAACTAGCTTACTATCTTAGAACCTCTAATGAATATTATTTCTACAAAAATCTATAATTTATGATGTTTATGATATAAATTTTTAAAATTTCAACTTAATCCCCTCTATTTCAACATAAATGCCCTTTTATTTCATGATAATGACCTTTTATTTCAAGAAAAATGTATTGTATATTTTGGTGTCCTAATCGGTGGTTTCACTTATTTATGCTTTGGACCGGCCCTGCATAGACGTGAAGTTTCACAAGACCATGGAACTTTCAACTTCAAGTGGAGTTATGCTAGAAGAAGTGCATACGTCGGAGAATGCACCTCACATGTTAACCAAGTTAATCACAAGGGAGAAGTTCAAGCATTGTTTGGACATACTACATGTCTTATGCTTCTACACTACAAGAAAACATCGAAAACATGACGAAAAAATCTGTCATGAATCCGTCACGAATGAAGAATCCATACGGATTCGTGACGGATTATGTCCGTCAGTTATAAATGGTCAGTAATTGATAATCCGTCACGAATCCGTCAAGAAATTCGTGACTGATTCGTGACGGACTCTTAGTGACGGATTTCCTGACGGACATATCCGTCAATATTAGATCCGTCAGGAATCCG
>OVBE01017110.1:0-10587 GCA_900406425.1 Iberis pinnata | reverse complement strand
TCTTCATGCTGATTTCTTTCTAATCAACTGAAATCTGATATTAGGTATTTCAGCACCCAGAAAGTGTTTAATGAAATACCTAAACATGGTGATTTTAGAGATTTGCACATCCTAGCCTAAGAGATTAGATATTTATGGTGCTTATTGGCTTTAGTAGATTGGTTCCTCATGCCTGCTAAGTAGTGTACCGTTAACGAGAGTTAGGTCTGGTGATTGTTTGGCTTGAAACCATTTACCAAGACATTGGACTTGGTTGCATATGAATATGTTGTCTAGAGGTTAGCTCATTGTTTGAGGTATGTTAGATGCTTAGGTAGTTCAGGAAGAATCTCTAATCAATTACCCTTGTCCTCAGGAACTGCTTCCCACTTGATTGCATCTTTACCCATTTTACTTTCTTGTTGTTTATGCTTAGTATCTGCATTTTAGTACTTGTTTCTATTTCGTGTTTTAGTTTTCTGCATGTTTTGTTTGTTTAGGAACTGTTAGTAAAACCCCTATTTTCATATTTAGCTTGAATTAGTAATTCCATTTACATCCTGAATGCTAGCATCACACCCATTTAGATTGACACCTTATCTATACTACAATGGCATGATAACGTTGTGTGGATAGGGAAATGATCTCACAAACACGTCAAAAGTGTGTTATCATGCTTACCGCAATGAGAACAAAATTGTGAACGGTTATGTGCTCCAAAGGTCTAAGAAAACTTTTGTGTCTCAGCTATTTAGATCTACCTGTAACACTCTCTCTATAGGGTGTTTCGTCCCCATGATAGATTTTTTGAATAATAAACATGTCTTCTTTTGACTAGTGAAGATCACGTCTTCTAAGTAGAGCAAGGAAGAACACGGCTTCTATTTATCTTGGATAATGAAAGATAAATTAGGTCGGAATCAAAAAATTTGATGCCATGTAGAACTAGGTATCAAATTGACTCAAATTTTATTAATGACCTAAAGCATGTATTTATACATGAAAAAATAAACCTAAAACATTAATGAAATCTAATATGATAAGGAATATGAAATAATAAAGCTCATAAAATCTAGGTAAATGATATGTTATAAACATAAGATATGTTCATCCCAATAGAAGTAATCGTAAATACAAGCTTCCAGCACCTAATTACTTAAATTATCTTATGTTTTTTTTATGATCTTGGTATCCGAAGCCCCGAAGGATTCCGAATAGACTCAAAGCGTCTACAGTCGCCGAGAATATCCGGGAGGGCCGGCAAAATTTATCTCATTTTAATTGACGGTGGTCGGAATTCGAACTCAGGTGGGGGAACTCACAGATGTGAGCCTTTTACCATCAGAGTTAGAACTTCGGGTTAGTTATCCTATGTTTATATGTCTTATTCAAAAAAAAAAAATCTAAAACTCTCTTCGCATAGGTTTTTTTCTTGTTGCAATATTGTATATTTTTTATTTAAGAAGTAATCGTAAATACAAACTCTAGATCTAAGAATAAAATTAGCCATATAAGGAAACTAACAAAGAGGAATCTGAACAGCTTATTAACACACATAATAATAAGGGGGAAAAAACAAACATAATATTAAAATCTAAGATCTTTAAACCGTAGGTTGTAATAAGTAAAAGTAAAGAGGAACTAGTTATTATATATTTGTATAAAAATTAGCGACGATTCCTCATTCATCTTTCTTCTATCTCTTACTTGGGTCTACGTGCTGTCTCTTTTAGCTCCGCCTGCCTTGCTATCTATTAATCACATAAAATTGAACATCAGCAACTAATCATCTATTAAAAAATTATTAAACTATTAATCGCATAATTATGTGACTCATCCAGGAAATTCAAATATTAGCTTGCCTGGAAATAATGTTCGAGCTTCTTTCTCAACGTTGCGTGTTCTTTCTTCAGTTGATGGAAAGACCTCAAGCATCTGCGCTTGTCGTCAGTACATGACATTTAGAAAAATTAAATAGGCCGCTTAAAATTTTGTGGTATTTTATGAATTTATATTTTTTTAATTATATCGCTAATAACAATAAGACCAAATGTGTAAGTGGAAAGATAATAGTACCCATCCGCATTTCCAGCTTTGCAGTATTCCCTAAACATAGTGCACTCAGCTTTCACTTTACTCGCACCAATGCTGTAATTATTTACATAAAATACACCATATGTCATTGTTAAACACTTTTGGATCAATAGTATTTAATTGCATTAATAATTGCAACCTTAAAACAAAAAAGTAGGTTTAGTCAAGTTAATTACAAGTACTAAGTTATTGATAAGAATGGAAGTATTTTCAATTTGCTTGTATTACACTTTTTGTTTCTTAAACACATTTTAAATACTCGATTCTTCAGGTTTCTATAAGTGTATTTATTTATTTACGGGTTTTTTAGTATATTACTCGATTTTACCAAAAATAAAGGTGGAAAATATATACCTCGTGCTGCTGCCTTTAAATTGATGCATGTAATTATCAAGTTGATTGAAATCAAATGATCCTCTTTCCCTGCATTGTTAAAATAATTTTCATTATATTAGAAAACGAGAAAAATGTGCAAAAAGATAAATATAAATATAAATTAAAGGTAAAGGTACACACAAAGCTTGATCAATGCTATTGATTAATCGAGCTGAATCTTTGAAGTATAATGCAGAAACTTCTTCAACAAAGTTAGGGTTTGCATCATCTTGAAGCTCTTCTAAATATATGAATTGTTCGTCGAGATATCCCTGCATGCATGCATTTTTTTCCATTTTAGCTTTTAGTTCATTCATTTAATTTCTATGTTCTTAATTATATATAACGACCATATATTATAAAAGTACACAAACACTAAAAAAACCTGATCAAAGAGGGACTGCTTAATGAGTGCCACTTGCCTCTGCATTTTTGCTTAAATTTTGTGAGAGAAGTTTACCGATGAATGATTATTAAATCAAACTAATATTTTATCTTAACAATGCGATACTGAAACGGAGGACGTCTAAGATATATATAGGTAAAGATATAATATAAATAAATAAAAACAATTTCATGTCACATCAAAAAAGAGAAAGTAGAAAAGACATGAGAATATTTATAAAATGATGGGATCGTACAATGTAAGGGATGAATTCTGTATATTTTTTTGTTATCGAAGTTATCATATAAAAATTCCAAATCATTTTTTTGAGGCGTATATATAACTTATCATTTAATAATTATTATTTTTTTTTGATAAAGATCATTTAATGTATTTACGAGTGATCATGCTATGAAACATGTTCTTTTCATATTTAAGAGAATCTATCTTTAGTCTTATACACTTTTTTCTTTTAGAAGAAATATATATTTAGTCTACACTTCACACTTCAAATCATTTTACTGCATTTGGTGGAATCGGTCCTTAACCTAAATTCACAAGAAAACTACATACCAAAAATGAGAACCATTGACCAACCATACCGTTGTTGTGAATTCTATACTCTACTTTAAAAAAAATGTGTGCTTGGTCAGAGCAAGAGCCATGGGAAGATTAAAAGTTACCATAAGCAAATAAAAATAAATGTCCTAATTCATAAAATATTTATAAGGAAATTAAAAACATATAAAAAATCAGCAAACTAAATCATATATTTTTTAAAAAAGAATAACACAAAAATGGTGATAAAAAAAGATGACGACCGAAAAAATAAGCAAAGAGAAAAGATGAAGAAAACTATCTAATTGTTTCTCTAACACTTCAAGAAAACATGATAAAATCGATGGGCATATCCGTCGATTTTCCGTCTAAAAAGAGGCTAAATCGACGGATATCGTCAGTCGATTGTAGGTGGTCGATTTTATATATCCGTCGATAGTTATCGACTGATACTTTAAATCGACGGTTTATCGACGGAAACTTTTAAAATATTAAAAAATCGACGGATTATCGACGGATATTTTTTTAAAAAAATTTAAAAAGGAAATTAGAAATATTAAAATTAAAATTAAATCCTGAATATATATAAAATTAAAATTAAAATTAAAATAATCATAAAAATTCAAAATATTCTAAAAATCCATAAATTGTAATTATACAAAACAATAACAATATTAATTTACCCCTGAAAACGTCTCATGAACTCGTCCATCCTTTCTTGTTTCACCCGCATCGCCTCCATCTGAGCCTCCATCTGAGCATCACCCTCTGCTTGCAAAGCCTTCATCTCCTCTATCTGCTTCGCTTGTGCATCCATTTCCATCTCCTCGTTCTTCCTCCTCAACTCCTCGTAATGAGCCGTTGAACCTCGGGGTCCCGATCCTGGGAAGCAATAAGAAGGCATGTTCCCGAACCCGTAAGTCTGGTCCTTAGACTTCTTCGTAGTCTGAAATAAGAAAACAATTATTAGTATCAATAATATGCAATAATATATAATTAAATTTTAATATTATTTACCTGAGAAACTACATCATATACCGTCTCAATGGGGATCTCGTCGCTTCCCCCTTGAGATTTCTGAGTAGACTGAATCTCCTTGATACGCCTTCTAGAGTTGTCGAGAATCTCTCGAGCCACAGGGTCCTGAACTTGTCCAATTGTATTGTTCATGTGGAGATCTTCTATAATATCAAGAGGTGACGGCTCGTGGCCGGTCTTAGCCCGCTGTTCAAGAATTAAAAGTTAGATAGTATTGATGAAAACCATAAATTTACTAGATTCAAGTTTTAAGTCATATCAGATCACCCTGTCGTGTGAACGAAATCCTAGCACCAGCGTTGCTAGTCGATATCTCCCTACTGTCCCGGTCGCTTTTCCGGTTCTTTGAGTTCTTCTGCGACTTTTATTTCGTCTCTTCTTTTTCCCAGTACTCTATGAATGGAGCAAGGAAATCTCCAGGCATGTGTGTGTGCTTCTGTCCGGTCTTGTACCAAGTGTTATTCCAAGTGTACATGTGGTTAGAGTAAGTCTTCGCCGCTTTAGCCCTGAACTCCATCCACACTTCAGGTGTCAAGGACTCCAGTTGAATTGTTGCTACATGATTTAAAGATTTAATGTTAGTAATTATAAATGTAAGTTAATATTTAAAAAAATTTCTTACAGCGAAATAGTATAACCAAAGTTCCTTATCCTCCGGAGGGAAGCCTGTAAACTTCCCATGCGGTTTGCGAAGAATATTTTGCATCAGAGACTTGATGCACTTTGTGATCTCGTTATCTGAAGTCGGAAACCACGTTGTCCCCTCCGCACAACTTGGATCCAAATACGGCAAACGCTCACGTCCCGGTTGGACAACAACTCATCTAATGTCAGCGTCTGTAGCTGCTGGGGAGGTATGTAATATATCGACACATGAGTGCCTGAAGGTGTCAACGAATACCCGGCTACATCTCCAGGGGTGTTGAATTGTCCCAATCTCAAGGAATAAGTGAAACGACCGTAATTACTGAAATTACGGGCAAAGAAAATTAATATTTAATAAGAATAAATTTTTATAATATTAAATATAAATATTATATAATTTGTTATATAATTTATATTTAATATTTAATATGTAAATTTAATTTACAAAACTTTATATAAACACAAAATTTCTAATTTCCATCAAAATTAACAAAATTTCTAAAAAAAACCCTTAAAACATAAAACACAAAATTTCTAATAAACCCTTAAATTCTAAAAAAAAAAAATTTGTTAAATTCCATGAAAATTAAGATTCCAAATTTTGTATAATTCTCAAAATTTTAACAAAAATCATTAAACTCCAAAACTTTCTAATAACCCTAACATTTCTAAATCCATCAAAAATTTACAAAATTCATTAAATTCTAAAACTTTCTAAAAACCCTAACATTCCTAAATTCATCAACAAAATCAAATTTTCCCAAAATTCCTAAACTTTCTAAAACCGTAACATTCCTTAATTCATCAAATTTCTCAATCCATAACACAAATCAAACTCAATCAAACAATTATACATCCACTAAACAATCCTAAATCCATCAAAAGCATCAATTTTTATCAATATCTCTCAAGTTTCTAAAAACCCAAAAATTTCTAAAAATCCTAAATTAACTGTTCAAATGCAACGAAATCAACACCATAAGCCTAAAACTAGTTAGAGAAACTTATACTAAGTTTCTTTCGGCCATTGTTGGGTGAAAATGAGAGAAATCAAGCTTCTTCTCTCCTCCAAATCGCCTATTTCGCGTGAAAAGGGGGGGGGGGGGTTGGAGAAGAGCTTCTGGTTTTTCTAAAAAGAAAAAAAATCGATGGACTGGGTCGTCGATAATCCGTCGGTTATGAAAAAAATTAAATTTTGCACATTTCCAAAAATTTGGAGAAAATAAAACGCGGTAAAATTTTCGATGGGAATCGACAGATTATTGACGGAATGCATGTTGACTGTGTTGACGGAATCGACAGAAAATAGACGGATTTTTTAAAGATTTTAAAAAATCCGTCGATAATCCGTTGGTTTTCAAAATATATACGGTTTAGGGATTCGCATAGGATTTAGTTTAGAATTTCCGTTGTAGAAATTACCGTAATGATAACACATTAACTGTTATAATGCATCGTAGTAAGATATAATTAAAAACATGTTTTTCTTCCGAACTTTACCGATGATCATCTTGTAAGTTATTAAACACTTTCGGTTATAACATGTTTAGTGAAATGTCGTAAAAGACAACACATCTCAAGTTTAACATCCTTGGGTAACGGACCTCCAATATCTCTCGAAGGATGCTGTAGTACACAAGGTCTCCGGAGGTAGACGATATACCATGGTCTAATGTTATCCTCCCCCTATCTTAATCTTGAACCCTGAAAGCGAATCCTCTCGTACAATATCTTTGGTAGGACGAGACAATGTTGTTGGGACCTCTCGCGAGTTCGATCAACCAAGTTGGAATAATCCGACCAATACTTGTTTCCTCTCGAACCTATATAAAATTCACATTAATTAGAAACATATGAAATTAAATGGTTGAACTAATTTGCATATAATCACACACTTACAAAATATTGTAGCCACTTGTAGTACTCATCCTGTTTAAGAGATCTACGTCGGCTTCAGATTTATCCAGAAAGTAACCATGGGCCATCACCAAGTATATCCTACAAGGTTATAAGATATACAATTTATAGCCCACAATCTAAAAAAAGTAATGTTTGCAAGTTAATTTACCTTTCATAATCTAACATATCTTCACAGTTAGTGAGGATATATGTATGTAGATGTCTCCATTTCTGCTCCGTAAGTTGGCGAGTCTTTTCTTTTCCGCTTAGTCTTCCAATTTTCCGGAAAAAACTTGGGATGTAAGCGGGATACGTAGGATGTTCTCCACCATCATCATGTCGAGAAGTTCTTCGGCTTTTCATACGAACATTTCTTGGAAAATAATATTCTGCAAAATTTGCACCTTCTTCGTTGATGCTTTGTGCGACAATAGAACTCTCTACTCTGCTAAGATTTTTGACCTTCTTCTTCAAGTGAAACATATACCTCTCAAAAGGGTACATCCACCGATATTGAACCGGTCTACATAGTGATGCTTCATGCGAAAGGTGGACGGTTAGATGTTCCATAACATCGAAGAATGACGGTGGAAAAATCTTCTCCAAATCGCACAGGATCTTCGGTATATTCCTCTGTAATGTGGAAATACCATCCGTGGTAAGTGTCCTTCGGCTAATAGCGCGAAAGAATGCTCCAACCGCTGAAATTTGAGAAAATGTTATAAATAATAAAACATATAACAAAATTGCACAAAAATAAATTAATTAATACATGCAATGACTTCGTGAATATCTGTTGGAAGGAGATGCTCAAAAGAAAAAGGGAGAAGGCGTTGCATTACCACGTGACAATCATGACTTTTCATACCAATAAACTTTCCCTCTCCGATATCAACACAATTACTCATATTATATGCGTATCTATTGGGGAATCAGACCTTTTGAATAATCCAGCGAAAGAACTCGTCCTTTGCATTCTTAGATAATCTAAATGCAGAAATTAGACATCTTCCATCATCTATGATGTGAAGTTGAGGATGAGAACAAATGCCCAGCAAATCCACTCTAGACTTCAAATTGTCTTTGGTTTTCCCTTGGACATTAAGCACGGTGTTCATAATGTTGTCGAAGAAGTTCTTCTCAACATGCATGACATCTAGATTATGCCTCAACAAATGCGTTGCCCAATAAGGCAATTCCCAAAATATGATTTTCTTATGCCAATTATGATTTTCTCCATAACTATCATAATGGTCATGTCCATTCCCACCATCATTAGCATCATTGGTCATCTCGCCACGAAATTCTAGCAACTACTTCAATAGATCATTTCCATCTAATTCAGCTGGTGGACCTTCAACACATCTCTTCTTTGTGAACAATGTAGTTGATCGATGATATGGATGATTTGGGGGAAAAAATCTTCGATGACAGTCAAACCAACATGTTTTCCTTCCATTCGTGAGCTGAAATGAGTTGGTGTCATCGTAACAATATGGACATGCTAGTCTCTCGTGAGTTGTCCATCCTGATAACATGCTATACGCTGGGAAATCGCTTATAGTCCACATTAGAACCGCATACATCTTAAAGTTTTGTTTTAGCGACACATCATACACCTCCTCCCCAAACTTCCATAACGAGTTCACCTCATGAATCAATGGCTGTAAAAATACATCAAGTGCTCGTTTTGGTGCTCTGGCCCAGGCTCAAGAACATGGAGAAATAGAAACTCTCGGTTCATACAAAAAGATGGCGGAAAGTTGTAAGGTGTCACGATGACTGGTCATAGAGAATACTGTCTACCACGTTTCCCGAATGGGCTGAATCCATCTATACTTAATCCGAGATACACATTTCTTCTCTCGCATGCAAAATCCGGATAAGTAGAATGAAAATGACGCCAAGCTTCGGCATCAGAATGATGTGAAATCTCTCCATCAAATCTATGCTTAGCATGCCATCTCATTGACGCAGCTGTTCTCTCATATTGATAAAATCTCTTTAGCTGTTCTGTTAGTGGAATATATCACATCCTCTTGTAAGGCACTGAAACTCTATCGATTGTATCCTTATACCTTGGTTTGCGACAATATCGACAAGTTGTCCGTTTTTCGTCTTCTCTCCAATAAATTATACAATTGTCGATACACACGTCTATAACCTATACGACAATCCAAGTCAATAAACAAGTTTTTGTATCTCGTAATATGAACCGGAGCATTGTTATCCTCTGGAAATATATCCTTCAATAAATTGGCTATTGCGTCAACTGCATCCTCAGGAAAATTATAGTCCGTCTTTATCCCCATCAACCTACTTGTAGATGATAAAGGCAAATGGCCATCTCTACATCCTCTATATAATGGCTCATTCGCTGCGTCTAGCATATCAAAAATCTAATTCGAAACTTGCGCCGACTCTATATTCTTCCTATAAACATCATTAACCATTTGGACCGTATGTGCCCCAAAATCTAATTACGTTCTAGGTTCCTCTATCCTATCGGCCAATTGTTCGCTACTGCTACTACTACCAACAATATCTGGTCGTTCTCCATGTAAATACCAAATCTTATAACCCGGCATAAAACCATTCATATATAAGTGTTGCCATACTATATCTATCCTGATATTGCGAGAATTCCGACATAAAGAACATGGACATTTTAACTTACGACTGTTTGGTTCCCGAGGTTGTCGACATGCTAATTCCATGAACTCTATAACACCATTTGCATATTCCCCGTTCAAAAGATTTGTCTGGGATTCATCCGTTCACCATCCATCCATGATCAAAAATAAGGTGGAGTGGACATTTTATAAGTTTGTGTTGTGAAGTCGTGAATTTGAGAATGGAAGGGGTGCTTAATTTATAGAACTAAATATCAACGAAAATCCGACAGATTTTTCGTCGATACCTGCGAATATAGCCGTTTGGCAACAGCTAAAAACTGTCACATTTAAACGGGCAAATTTTTTCCCAAAAACCGGAAAATCGACGGATTTAGTCCATCGATAAAAATCCTACAAACAACTACATATTTTAAATCATAACCATCTGTTGCACACAAAAAAAAAATCATAAACCATATATTGGCTAATTAACTTTTCAGATCTATTCCCTAATATACCCATTATTAAATTACTGGTAATGGATTAAAAATTTAAAAAACTATGGCTGATTAATCTATTCTCGAGAATGGTAATTGCATTGCTTCTGATTTAATAATATATATTCAAAGGACATCATGAATGGCGAATAAAATCTAACGTTGTTTAATTACATACATCTTAAAAAACAGTTAAAAGAAATTGGAATTTAGAACCTAAAGCTAAACACTGTTATTATACAAAACAAATCTTTAGAAATGGTGGCAAAACATATAGTAACAAAATCTTTTTGGACAAGAATTCTGCTTGGTGAAAAGAAAAAGTTATAAATTGAAAAAGTATACAGCTGAAGAGAAATATATTCTCAATGATAAAACGACCATTTCCGTCTTGATTAATTTCTGAATATTTTATACATGTTTTCCCAAAGTATTGCTTTCCTGATTTCCAAAGTATCAATTAAAAAGAAACATCCAACCTATATATATATATATATATATA
>OVBE01017109.1:0-10588 GCA_900406425.1 Iberis pinnata | reverse complement strand
CAAGTTCACTTCATCTTTGATGAAGAACAACTTCAGATACAAGCTGGAGAGGTTACCTAGCAAGAGGAAATGTGATATGTGTAGAACCAAGGTGGTTACAACAAAGGGTACTTCAATTACTCCAACAACCCTGGTCTTTCTTATGGACGCAACAACGTTTCCAACCCACAAGACCAAGTGTAGCCGACACTACCTCAGAAGGATCTTCAACCTTTCATAAACTATGCTCAAAATGTGGTTTCCTTACAAATCCACAACAACGGGGTCGTTCTAATCAACAACAAGTCCCTGTTCCTCCTACTACACTACCCCTTGTTACATCTTCAACCACTGAAGCAATGCTACAACAAGTTCTACACGGTCAGGCCACTAGTGTTATAGAGACATCAAAAAAGTTTGGCGAACTTCACAATAGGTTGGACTCTTCTTTCAATGACATCTATGCAAAGATTGAAGCACTTACCTCCAGAGTCACTTCAATTGAAAGCAAGACTGCCTCCCCCTCTTCTTCTTCATATGGTAAACTGCAATGCAAGTCTGCTTCACACCACCATGATGTTTCTTATGTGAAAGCAATCACACTACAAAGTGGGAAGGAGTTACCACCACGACATAATTTTCTTATCAATGAGGACAATGTTGATCAAGTTGGGGGGGGGGATCGTGTTTAAAACAAGCTGAAGAAGAAGAACCTACAATAATTGATTCGCAAAAGCCATTGCAACCACCATCAGATGTGATCACCAAATCACCTCCTGCTGAACAACCATCTGTAACGTAAAAGAAGGATACACCCTTCATTCCACCACCATACGTTCCAAGGTTGCCTTTCCCTTCTAGATTCAAGAAAGAAATCATGGCAAAGTACAAAATTTTTTTTGAGAAATATATGAAAGACACTGAAATCAAAGTGCCTCTTCTTGACGCAATCACTTTGATGCCTCCATACAAGAAGTTCCTGAAGGATGCTATCACCAAGAGAGGAAAAAAGATTCAGGGAATGGTAGTTCTAAGTGAAGAATGCAGTTCGATCATCACAAGGACCATAATCCCAAAGAAGCTAGCATATCCAAGATCATTTACCTTACCTTGTTTAGTAGGTCCCTTGTCCTTCGACAAATGCTTATGTGACCTAGGAGCTTCAATAAGTCTTATGCCTCTATCAGTTGTAAGGAAGTTAGGCTTCCGCAATTTCAAACCCATGCAATATATCTCTGGTACTTGCAGACCGATCATTGCGAATTCCACATGGAATCCTTGAAGATCTACTTGTAAGGGTTGGAGTAGCTGAAATCCCAACTGACTTTGTGGTTTTAGACATGGGTGAGGAACCCAGAGATCCTCTGATTTTAGACAGGCCATTCTTGGCTACTGCTGGAGCTTTTATTGATGTTCATAAAGGAAAAATCCAGCTCAATATGGGTAAGGAGATGAAGATGACCTTCGACATTCAAGAAGTCATAAAGAAACCTGCTGCTGAAGGAGAGATTTTCTACATGGAAGAGATGGATAAACTTGCTGATGAGTTCTTTGAAGAGATTAACCAGGAAGATCACCTCCAAATCACATTAACCAGGAATGGAGATGAAGGGGATCTACGTGGTGAATATTGGATTCACATATATCACTGGAGCTAGAAGAACCATTCGAAGATATTCGAGGTTCAGAAAGACAAGTCTTCTCAGCTGCTGAATAGATTGGACTCGAGGAGAACCCAAGTCAAAAACCTGTCCAAGCACAAACAGACTCTGCAATATTTGAAGACTGGTCTGAACTCAAGGCGCTATCTGTAGAGTTGAAACCACTTCCCACGGGGCTAAGGTACGCATATCTTGGACTTAACTCCACATACCCAGTCATAGTGAATGATGGACTTAGTAATGATGAATTAAACATGCTACTGACTGAATTGAGGAAACTTAGGAGAGCTATAGGATATTCATTTAATGATATTAAGGGAATATCACCCAACCTATGCACCCATAGAATTAATGATGAAAATGAATCCTATTCTAGCATTGAACCCCAAAGAAGGGTAAATCCTAACTTAAAAGAAGTAGTGAAAAAGGAAATCCTTAAACTGTTGGATGCTGGTGTTATCTACCCTATCTCAGATAGTACTTGGATATCACCCGTTCATTGTGTCCAAAAAAGGGAGGAATTACTGTGATAAAAAAATAAAGATGAACTAATACCAACCCGAACAATCACTAGACATAGGATGTGCATTGACTACAGGAAGTTGAATGCAACATCTAGAAAAGATCATTTCCCACTACCCTTCATTGACCAAATGTTAGAACGCCTAGCCAACCATCCCTATTACTGTTTCCTTGATGGTTATAGTGGATTTTTTCAAATCCCTATTCACCCTCAAGATCAGGAAAAAACCACATTCACGTGCCCTTATGGTACTTTTGCACATAAAAGGATGCCGTTTGGCCTTTGCAATGCTCCTGCCACCTTTCAGAGGTGTATGACTTCGATCTTCTCAGATTTAATCGAGGAGGTACTTGAGGTGTTCATGGATGATTTCTCCGTGTACGACTCTTCTTTCTCCTCCTGTTTGTTAAATCTGTGCAAGGTCCTCACCAGGTGCAAAGAGACAAATCTAGTTCTGAACTGGGAAAAGTGCTATTTCATGGTAAGGGAAGGAATAGTGTTGGGGCATAAGATCTCAGAGAAGGGTATAGAGGTGGAACAAGCTAAAATATATGTAATGGTGCAGTTGCAACCGCCAAAGACAGTGAAGGATATTAGAAGCTTCCTTGGTCATGCAGGTTTCTACAGAAGGTTTATCAATGATTTTCCAAAGATAGCTAGACCTTTAACAAAGCTTTTGTGTAAGGAAGCTGAGTTTAACTCGGCACAAAATATTTGGAAGCCTTCCACTGCATCAAGGAAGCCTTGGTAACTGCACCAATAGTTCAAGCTCCCAACTGGGACTACCCATTCAAAATCATGTACGACGCTTCATACTATGCAGTTGGAGCTGTCTTGGGGCAGAAGATTGATAGAAAGGTGCACGTCATCTATTATGCTAGCAGGACCATGGATGATACTCATGCAAAGTATACCACAACAAAGAAGGAGTTGCTAGCAGTAGTCTTCGCATTTGAAAAATTCAGAAGCTACTTGGTTGGTTCGAAGGTAATAGTTTATACTGATCATGCTGCATTAAGGCATATCTATGCAAAGAAGGAAACCAAGCCGAGACTGTTGAGATGGATTATATTATTGCAAGAGTTTGACATGGAGATAGTGGATAATAAAAGTATTAAAAATGGAGTGGCAGATCACTTGTCAAGAATGAGGATTGAAGACTCATTTCCAATTGATGACTCTATGCCTGAAGAGCAACTCATGATAACCCATACCTGTGTATTTTTGGAAGGTGAAGTAGTGACCACAAAAGCAGCACCATGGTATGCAGACTTAGTTAACTACAAGGTCAGTGGAACTGTCCCTGAAGATTTTGACGAATATAGAAACAGGAAGTTCCTGAGTGATGTAAATCACTACTACTGGGATGACCCTTTTCTTTACAAAAGGGGTCCGGACGGATTATTCAGAAGGTGCATAGCTGAAGATGAAGTGAAATGAATTTTGTAATATTGTCATGGTTCCTCTATGGAGGTCACTTTGCAACATTTATGTTGCGATTTACTTATAACCAGATTTTCTTTTCACAATTCTTTATCGATTGTTTACAAAAACAAAGAAAAAAAGTTTAGCCTGGTTTTTGTTTGACTTTTTTTTAAATCACCAACCTTTCTATTTGTTAAATACTTTGTTTTGTGATTTAATTATAACCAAATTTTGATAAACACATTCTAGATAATAAATATTTTTTGGACATGATTTAGATAACAGATTTCATAGATCCAGAGACTCAAGAACGTGATGACATGCCAAATGTGGAGACTATTTACGATTTTCCTCCTCTACTTGCTGCATCATGTAATAGTTTTAAGTGAAAAGTGCAATTCATATGTAATCTAACTTATATAGAATTTTTAATAAATTTGTGACAATTTCTTCCTATATGATTGTTACAATGATATTCATTACCAGTTTCATTGTTTGTTTTACTGTGTGTTTTAATGCGCAAGATACTGATAAAAACATAGAAGGAAAAATGATTACATGCAAAGATGTTTGGAAGTTACAAAATATTAGAGTGATTGTACATTTTGATAAATATAGCGAACAACCTATTGGAGATTCTAGAGGCTTACTCGGATCATGGTTAGGTCAATTAAGCAACGATATAAACTTGTTACCCATTACCTACACCGATTGGAGATTGGTTGGTCCACATGTAAAAGATAAGGCATGAGAAGTAATTTTGGTAATATTATTTCTTTTGATCGAAACTTTTAATTTTTATTTTTAAAGTATTATTACTATTTTTTCATGATGTATACATATGATATTTTATATTCACATGGCCTCATTAGAGGCAAAATTTTAGTTTGATGATCCAGCTATAAGGTGGAATTATATGATGGGTGTTCTAGGAAGAAAATGCAAGGATGTGAAATTACATCTCTGGAAAAATTACAAACGTAATACTCTAATTCAAACATTAGATAATTATCCTAAGAATATTTCTGAAGATCAATGGCATTATCTCCTTTACCAAAGGTTCACAGAAAAATGGAAGTTATAAGTTTTATATATATATATATATTATCAATTGCAGTTGCAAATAAATTTTTAACTTAATAATCGTTCTTTCAGAAAATGCAAGAACGAAATACTATAGCTCAAAAGAAACATACAATGCCTCACTTATGTGGAAGAAAAATATTTGCAAGGAAAAGAAATAAGACTGTAAATAATTTTTGTTGTTGGTCATAATTTCATCATTTGGAAATCGTACTTGATTAATTAATATATTTTCTTTAGAATGTGTTTCATCATACGTTATTTGCTAACAAAAGCGAATATTGTATTTATGATAATATAGAAAATCAAGATAGGAAAAACGCCAAATCGAACAGAGTTCTTTATTGCAACTCATACAACACCTGATGGAAGCATCGTATCCGCGGAAGCTAAAACACGCACGATTAGTAATTTTAAATAACTAGTTATTCAAAATTAACTAATAAACTTAGCATATATTATTATATGATAAACTCAATACTTTGTAATTTTTGTTTTCTTTGATCTATTCACTTATATAGGAAGCACTTACAACACTAATGAACCAACTTCCAGCAACACACAACAATGTTACAGTTAGTTTAGATGACGAATTTGCACAAGTGTTTTGTTCGGAACATCCAGGACGAGTACGTTGTGTTGGAAGTGGACTCACACCAACACAATTATCAAGAAGTTCTACTTTAACAAGATCAGAAACTGATATCTTGAAGTCGTTAAGTTGAAGACAGAATTGAAGACGATGCAAGATCAAGTTAAAACGATGTCTACGTTCATCAAACTGATACTCGGATCTTCATCTGTTGAACATGTATGAATATTATTAGTATCTGAAAATTATACTGTGTTAGTTAGCATAGTATGTGATATGATAATAATATTTTTAACTAATTATTTAGGCAAATTGGATAGCAAATTTTACTCCAATTTTCGCAGCAATTCCAAATTAGACAAATTATGAGGTGAAATTTTTATATATATATAATTTTATATGATAAATTGATTTGTTGTATTTTTGTTTTTTTTTTTCAGGAGATAAATAATGTGTTTAACCGGTCTTCGCAATATATTATTCTGGACGCGGTCAATTTAGACAGAAGGGTTAGACGACGTATAATACAATATAATAATATACTTATAAGATTGACCAAACGAGGCTATTTGACAATAGCACTTTGATACTAACTATTTATACTTTCGGCTTGTGAATAGACGAGGTGTCTCAAGTTGTTATTCTTCAGGTAGTTGAGTTATCAGTAGCCGAAGTACTTTTAGCTGTGATCGTTCTTTTACTTTGTCGATATCGGTGACTTCTCTCTCTATCTCCTCTCCGTCTGTTTTTTGACCCTCTCTCCAATTACCGTGACAATCTATTTATACTGCTAAATTTCAGACTAAGTCACCGTGAACAGTAACATGACAGGTGTCCTCACCTGGTCGACCTTCACATGCTATAGTTGGGCCTCCTTTTTAAGAATGGGCCTGATTTTGTGTTGGGCCTTTGAGGGTGCTAAATCCTGGCCCAACAGTTACCCCCCCCCCCCCAAGTCGACTGAGGATCTGTCGACCGAAGTTCTTTTGATATGACCTCGTCATCTTTTTTGGGTGTGACGAGATGACATATACTGATAAATTAACAATCGACTGGGCAATAATTTGCCCTGATCAAACGAAGAGATGATTGTTTGTTTCGACCCATCGACGAGATACTAACTCGATGAAGCGATACTTGGGATGGTCGATTCGACGAGGTGCTCACTCGACGAGGTGGTGTTGGTCGATTGATGAAGTAGTAACTCGCTGTGACCAGTTGACGAAGCAGATTTTAACTATTATCGATGAAGTAAGATAGTTTCTCCACACAGATTACGAAGCGTTTCGACCTTTCGGAGAGGCGTCCCTTCGCATTCCACATCAGCCCTTATAAGGTTCCTTTTCCCATTTATGCCTTCATCTTCCTTCTGCGCCTACACGTATCGTTTCTCTCTCCATTCTCTTTGCTTTCTCTCTCTAGGTTTAGAATTTTTCCACTATTTTGTTTTTTGCTTCGCCGTTATACTCCTCTGGCCAATTTTCGTCATCGGAAGATTTGTCTCTGATTCCCTACCAAGTAATGTCTGGTGATCCTCAACTAGTATATGTGAAAGAAGAGGTCATGTCAAACGAAGTGTGCTCGACGACGGGATCTAGAAACCAACAGATGATTGTTCATCCACCCAGTCCAGAAGTCAATGCTCCTGGCCAATTAGTCGTCGCCGAGGTATCCTCTGAAGAGGAATATTTTCTACCGCTTATAGAGTCGGGGCCTTTTCCCGACGAGGCAGGTCCCTCTGAGGTGGACCTCGAAGAGGGCGGCTATTTCACCGGATCTGGTCCGTCGAAGATGTCTCATGAGTCTTTGGCCGCCCTCTGTGTACTATGCAAGATAGACGACACCAACCTCGAGTTCCGGGTCCTGCAATTTTATGAGCGGCTGTGGTCTCCTCTAGAAGGGTAGTTTAGGCTCTTTGAAGACTATTTCACCGATGCCAACTTGTGGTTCCCTCTCCCCCACTTATTGATGGCGTTCTATGCTCGGGGACGTATGTTCATGTCACAGTTGTCAACCGCGGCTATTCGGAACATCACGGCGATTCTTCTTCTAGGCAACAAGATTGGGATCGACATTTCTATAGATTTCTTCGACCTCCTCGCGACTATCCACAAAGTACACAAGGCCGTGAAGAACGGGGCCCATACTTTGAATTTTGACACTGGGTTTTTCTACGTGAGGATGAGACCGAAGTATACTCTCCTCACCGAGGCTAAGGGGAAATATGGGATTGGCAGAGACGATACTTTTTCGTAAAGATTAATGACGCGGCGGTTCCAGATTTAGGACGAGAATTTTTGCATGACTGGGCCTTAGAGATTGGTAGTGCTTCGGCTAGCCATAATTTTTTTTATTAAAAAGTTGCTGATATTTGCTTTTTTGTGCAGACAAGCCATTTCCCTTCGAAGCCTTTCCAGACAGCTTTTTGGACTCGGTTGATAAACTGTCGAAGGCCTCTATACTCA
Source organism: Iberis pinnata (assembly GCA_900406425.1). Classification (NCBI taxonomy): domain Eukaryota; kingdom Viridiplantae; phylum Streptophyta; class Magnoliopsida; order Brassicales; family Brassicaceae; genus Iberis; species Iberis pinnata. The sequence continues at coordinate 2,860 of OVBE01017109.1, read as the reverse complement.
AGTGGTCAGAGGTCGACGCAGCTAGAATTAGACGAAGTTTATCTCGTTTAGGCTCAGGTTGGTATTTCGTACGCGTCGTCTATATCTCTTTTTTTTGTTCTTGCTTCGTTGTTCTCATTTTACCGTTTTGTTTTCTAATTACATTTAAACAAGAACATTTCTCCTATCCCCAAAAGTCAAAAATGTCTTCTGGTTTTTTGAAGAGTCTGAGAGAGAGTTCCCTGAAAACTCAGGCCGAGGCTGGTACTCAGAAGAAAGAAGTGGTAAATGGGGCTGGAGCTGAGAAGAAAGGAGCCAAGAGGCCATCGAAGATGAAAACTTTAGTATCGACGGCGAAGGTGGCTATCGAGAATAGGAAGAAAGAAAAGGCAATAGAACAAGCCGAGCTATCTCAACAGCTCCAAGAGAAGTTGGGATTACAGGCTGCCGCGGCGAAACCTAAGGGCAAAGCACATGCGGCGGAGCCGAACTTAAAAAAAAGAACTGCGGCAGGAGAGCTGAAAGGCTTGAAAACTGGAAAAGATGCTACTCAACCTTCTAATCCAAGTCTCGTCATTAACTTGGACGAGGAGGAAAATCCAGCTGCTGGAGGAGCGGATGACATGTTCATCGATATCGATGACTTGTTTGACGATCATGCCGAGAATGAGGGTCCTCTTCACAAACGACCCCGTCGAGATCCTGTTCCTTTCTCCTTTGCTTACCCGGATGCAGCCGGGCTAGTTAACGACGCCGAGGCGTGTGCCGAGTTGGTCCGACAGATTGCAGGACTCAATCGGCCAGTGCCGAGTGTGTCTAGCTCTCCTTCTCAGGAACTGTTTAAGACCTACGCCTCATACGGCGTCCAAGTAAGTTTTTTAACTCACACCACATCTGTTCTACGAATGAGTTAAGTGTTTAAATTGCTTCTGAAACAGTTTTTTGCTGCGACGAATGCTATGATCACCATGTACGACTCCAAGCTGACGAAGACTACGTCTTCTCTTGACGAACTTAAGAAGATCGTCGATCAATGCAACGCAGCCGTGGCACTGGACGCGCAAAAGAGGAAAGACTTGGAAGTTGAAGTCGCCGGTCTAAAGCTGCAAATAAATAATCTAAATGAAAAGAATATGCATGTCACTGAGGCAGGAAGGAGCCAAAGATATGAGTTCGAAGAAGAGAAGAGTCGTCTCCTTGAAGAGAATGCCAAAATCAAAGATGAGCTCGCCGTAATAAAAGAGACTTTGGACCTAGAGAGAGCTGGTCTAGATGCTCTGATTTTGAAGAAAGGGCAGCAGATGCAAGAGAAATGTGCTGCTCGGTTTGAGAGGATTCGACGTCACCTGGACAGTCGAAACGCGGCTGAGACGACGGCCAAAAACGTCGGGACAATTGAAGGAACGCTCAGGATCATGGGGCTTATTGAGGACATGGGAGGTTCAGTGCCAGAAGCCATTGTGGAGAATCTGCAAAAAAGCCTCAAAACCTGGAACGATAAGTTGGGTGAGGTCAAGGTGTTTCCCTTATCAGACGAGGACCTGGGAGTCTCCCTAGTGATCAACGAATCGGCGTCGAACCATGAACTTCTTTCTCAAGAAGAAGTGGGGCGACACCGTACCAGTGGGATCGAAGCTTCAACTGCAGAAATCACTACGAACAAGACTCCCCCCCCACCAAGTGCTCTGGCTTGATCTCTTTTTTAAAAAAAACTTAGGCTTTTTGTTTGTTTTGTCGAATTCTCAGTTCTACGACTATCTACTTTTGTTATTACCCTATTTTTGGCACCTCGATGCGTATTTTCGCCGGGGGATTAATGGACAATGTCTTTTTTGCAAAGGTTTTGTTTTAACGATCTATGAAGCACTTCTGTTTGTTTTTTAACGGAGCACTTTAAAACACTTCAGATCAGCAAGATTGCAACTGTGCTTCGGTGATCGCATCTTTGATCTAGGACCTTGATGAGGCTTTAGTTTGATTTAGATTGACGAGGCTTTAGCTCGTTTTAGATCGACGAGGCTTTATCTCATTTTAGATCGATGAGGCTTTAGCTCGTTTTATATGGACGAGGCTTTAGCTCGTTCTAGATGGACGAGGCTTTAGCTCGTTTTAGATGGACGAGGCTTTAGCTCGTTTTAGATGGACGAGGCTTTAGCTCGTTTTAGATCGACGAGGCTTTAGCTTGTTTTAGATGGACGAGGCTTTAGCTCGTTTTAGATGGACGAGGCTTTAGCTCGTTTTAGATGGACGAGGCTTTAGCTTGTTTTAGATCGACGAGGCTTTAGCTTGTTTTAGATGGACGAGGCTTTAGCTCGTTTTAGATGGACGAGGCTTTAGCTCGTTTTAGATGGACGAGGCTTTAGCTCTCGTTTTAGATGGACGAGGCTTTAATAATTTTTTACAGAGCCCTAGTAGGGTGACCTACTCCCCCTTCAAAAAATTAAAAGAGAACAGCCAAAATAATATAAGGTTTTTGTTAGTAGCTGCGTCTTCTTATACTACGAAGACTGCCTACGTACCCATTTTAGAGGGATCAAGCCAGACGTAGTTCTTAGTACAACAACAGCAAAAAGATTAAATGTAAAGTTTCAGATGTCGGCCGTTCCAAGGCCGTGGCAATCATTGTCCGTCAAGCGTAGTTAGCTGGTAGACGTTTGGTGCGACGATGTTAGTGACTTCGTACGGTCCTTCCAACTACATAATTCCTGGGTTTGACATGCTTATTATAATGCTGTGCCACCATATGTTGATAACGTTGCATACGTAGAAGTGCTTCATCTCGTAGTTCCTCGAGTTCGTCGAGCCTGTCTATAAGATCATTTGAAACTTAGTAAGATAAGTTCATGCATGTATCAACAAACAAAAAATAAGCGGCAAGAGG
>OVBE01017108.1:0-10588 GCA_900406425.1 Iberis pinnata | reverse complement strand
CAATCCGAGACCAGATTGGTTCTTCAATTCTCCACTTAGTCATATTCCATCCAATTAGCAGTAATTCTGCACTTTTTAATCCAAATCGACCCGAACACCTGAAAGTCTTAGAAATATCCAATTCAACAAAGAAAGAGCTTAGATAATACAAGTTTAGCAGGCAAAAATGCCCACTAAAATGCATTAATTCTGAGTAATATCAATCGACGATATGACTAGGGTCGTATCTTCGATTATGACAAAAGCGCGCCTCTGTAAAATGTTGAACACGTGCGGCTTTAACGATCCCAACCTCGTATTCTGGGTTCCAGGCCCGAGGGAGAGACCATGGGATCGTCTGCAGGGTTACTTTGCCATCTTCGAGGATTACTTCTCTTGTGCTCGTTTATGGTTTCCAATTCCGAAGGTTTTCGTTTCCTACTGCGCGAAGTGCTGTATGAGTATTTTGCAGCATACAGTTGCGTCTATTCGCACTTTGGTGGGTATGCTGGTTCTGGCGGCCGAGGTTGGAGTCGATGTTTGTAGTGCGTTCTTTGCTGATGCGATGCGGTTCTCTACCAGTACAAGGATAGTAGACAAGGTTCATTGCCCGACGGGAATGTTTTACGTGTCGTTGAAGAACCAGTACAGAGTCTTCGGTGGGGTACCAAGGAAGATATGGGATTGGAAACGTCGATGGTTCTTCGTGAAGGTCAACGACGCGTCCGTTCCGTCGTGTGCCTACAACTATTCCATGAAATGGAATATGCGCGTTGGTAGAGCTTCACGTTGTCTTTTTGTTTTCCTTAGTTCGTACTGACGCATTCGTCTTTTGTTTTCAGATTGTCCCTTGCCTATCAAGAGGTATTCTCCTGGTTTCTTTGACAACATCACGAAGATACAAGCCTTGGGATTGACGTTGTGGGGGATATTACTCGAAAGAAGATCAACGAGCGTCGATCTATCTTTTCCAGAGGTGCATTTTGTTGCTGCGTTCGTCGATATCTTCATTTCGAGTTGTCGCTAATTCGTTTGTTCTTTCTTTTCAGTCTATTGGGATCGCTGTCCGGTACCTCGCATATCACAAATGTCGTTATCGTTCATTGAGGAGCTAAGGGTTGTGGCCATGAGGAAACAGGCTAAAGCTATGCCCAAGTTGTTGCGAACAGTGGTGGTTCCTAAGGCGACTGAAGATGCTGAGAATGTAGAGGAGGAGATCACGGTGGAAAAGGAGAAACCTGTCGAGGCGGCTGTCGCGGCCGCCTTATCTAAGAAGGCAGTTGGGAAGAGGATTCTTCAAGCTTCGCCTAAGAGGAAACGGACTGCGGCTGACGAGTTGAGGGCGCAGAAGAGAGCCTTCAACTCGACGTTGATAATCAAAGAGCCAACTGACGATCCTCCGCTGAATAAGGTGCCAAGCGAGCCGCTCCCTGTTGCAAATACTGAGGTTGATGTCCACAAGCCTCGGACAGAAGAACGTTCGATCGTTCAGGTCGATACGCATGGAAATCAAGAGTCTGGGGACGCGGGCGAGGAGAGGGATCCGAAGGTACGGAAGACGAGGTTTCAGATTGTGGTGGATCACGATGTCCGGAGAATGTTGAGAAACTTCCTTTCAGTTTCCATTATGACGATGTGTTCAAAATGCATGAGGATCCTGTCGCTTGTGGGGAGCTCGTCAGCCAATTGATCCCTTGTACTGCTTCCGATCCGTCGACTACGCAAGATCGGTCGAACGAGATATTCGACGAGTTCTTATCATCTTATATTAGGGTGAGTTTTATTGTAAGGCTATTTGTTCGTCGACTTGTGTTAATTTGTGTTGTTTGCGCAGACTGGGCAAATGGCAAACCACATGTTCAGGTGGTTTAGGGCGAAGGTGCGACTGGATCGTGAGGCCGTTATAGCTTCTCGTGAGAACGTGGATAAGTACATCGCGTTGTATCGGGGTGAGAAGGAGGCATCGAAGAAGTTGGTTGAGGTTGGTAAGACGCTTGAGGCGCAGGCGGATGATGCGTATGCAATGGCCGAGAGAGCTAATTCCACCACGAAAGCTGCCAAGGCGGAATATGAAGTGTTGAGGGCTGAGAGGGATGGCTTTGCTGTGTGCAACGAGCGACTTGAGCACGAAGTGAAAAGGCTTAACGATGAGAACTGTGTGTTCGCCACTCGATATGATGATGCGAACAAGGAGAGGTCGCACGTGGTTAGGAAACTTGATCGCTTGGTTAAAGAGGATGTCGCTAAGGCTGAGGAGGCTTGGGTCGCGTTTGTTGATGCGCAGTTTGCAAAAGTGCGCCGACACTTAGATGGACAACGCGAGGCGCGTCTACTTGATGAGGCCATTGCTTGCTATTCGAGGCCAGCGAGCTCTTTAGTATTGTGGTTGGTTTCGGTGGTACGATCCCGGATTTTCATCATGAAACCCTTGTGGAGAAACTTATGGAGAAGCGAGAGGCCAGAGAGCTGATTGAGGTCGAAGACCTTTCTGCGGAGGATCTTGCCTGCCCGTCTAGGCGACCAGAAGAGATCATTCAGACGGTCGACGATCAAGGCTCGTCAATTCAACCAGCTGGGGCGAATGATGAGGGTGCGAATGATGGTGCGACTTAGTGTTCTCGTTTTTGGCCATCTTTTTCTTTGTTGTTTCCTTGCCTCTTTTTTATGTAGTTTCCTTGGCATTTTGGCCGCGGTTGCGGTTTGTAAAGACTTGTTTCTTAATAGCATTTCGTGCTTTTGACTTATAGCGCTTTCTGTTGAGTTTCGTTTTATNGTTTGTGCGAGGCTGCGTTAGCCTCGGCTTGCCCATGTGTTTCGATTCATCGATGATCTGGCGAGTCTGGGCTCGGCTTATTAGGTGATCATCACTTGCCGGAACGTGAGAGCCTTTAGTTCGGCTTTTCGGGTGCAAGTGTTATTGCATAATGGTTCCTTATTCTCATAGTGATCGTTTAGCTAAAACGTCACTGTGAACACGGGGCTCGGCTTTGTTTGATTTCTGTTATACGAGGATTACCTCGGCGAGCACGGGGCTCGGATTTGTTTAATTTTGTTTTTACATGGGTTACCCAGGCGAGACTAGGCTCGGCTTACATGAACTGGAGTTTATTATNAAAAAAAAAAAAAAAAGATTAATCGAAAGTTAAGATGTGGAAATTTTTTTTGTTATAGGTGGACCCTTATTTCGGGCTGCCTACGTACCCATTATAGAGGGATCAAGCCATTCGTAGTTCATGGCGCGGCTATACCTGAGTCAGTAGTGGTAGAGTTTGAGGTGATGTGCGTTCCAGGAGCGCGACTGCATTGTTCCGTGTAAGTCGGCTAGCTAGTAGACGCCTTGTTTGACGATCTTGGTTATTTGGTAGGGCCCTTCCCATCTGACGCCGAGCTTTCGTGCTCGGTACTCCTTTGTGTTGTCGAAGACATGACGTAAAACCAGATCTCCTNTCTCCTTCGCCGAACCGTCGTATGTGCACATGTTTTTTGTAATAACGCGCCGCGTCCAGTTGATAATTCTGGATGCACAGTAGCGCTTTATCATGGCTCTCCTCTGCTTCGTCTAGACGGTCGTGCAGCATTGCGTCGTTTGTTTCTTCGGGGCCGAGGCAGGTGAGCAGGATGCCCGTCGAGTCGCGCCTCAGTAAATGTCCATCCATCATTATGTAGTGAGCGACCTTTGCCTATAGTCGCCTTGCTGCCCATTTGTCTGCAGGTGTGGTTCCATCGGCTATGTATAGTTTGATTTCGTCACGCCAATCGGCAGTTGGGGCTTCGTGATCGGCTCTGAATTTGACGTTGTCTTCTGCGATGTTGTGATCGTCGATGAAATGGACGAAGTCTGGGCTTATGTTGGGGTTCTTGATTTCTTCGACCGGGATGGTGCGGCGTAAGTTCGAGTCGCTAGCCGAAGCTATTGTTGCCAGCGCGTCTGCGATTTTGTTCTCCCTTCTTGGGATTTTGACAATCTCGAAGTATTGTAGCTCCCTTGCTAAGTGTTGGACGACGCGCAGATATGCGTCCATCCTTTTGCTTTTTGCCTTGTAGTCCCCTGAGAATTGGCTCGCGACGAGCTGTGAGTCACATAATGCTAGTATCTAGGTCGCTCTGATGCCCTTAGCCAGTTTGAGTCCCGCTATGATCGCTTCATACTCTACTTCGTTATTAGACGCGTTGAATCCGAGCCGAAAAGACTGTTCCAGTACCTCGCCTTCCGGAGACTCCAGGCGTATCCCAACTTCCGATCCCCTTGAACAAGAGGATCCGTTGACGTGCATCATCCATACCTAAGGGGCCTCGGCGCCTTCGATCAGCTCTGGTGGTAGCTCGGTGATAAAATCTGCAAACACCTGGGATTTCACGCTTTTCTGTCCGCTGAAATTGATATTGTATTCACTCAGCTCGATGGCCCACTTCGCCATTCGTCCTGACTGGCTCGGGCTATGAAGAATGGCGCATAAGGGTTGGGCCGTCAGGACTGCGATGGTGTGCGACTGGAAATAGGGTTGAAGTATGCGTGCCGCGATAACGACAACGTAAGCCAATTTCTCTTATGGTGGATAATGGATTTCTATGCCGTCGAGGGTTTTGCTGGTGTAGAATATTGGCCGTTGTTCGTCGCGGTCCTCTCTTACGAGCACACCACTGACCGCCGTTGTGGATACTGAGATGTAGAGGTAGAGCGTCTCTCCATCTTTGGGTTTGGCTAGTATGGGCGGCGTGGATAGGTATTCTTTCAGTTCCTTGAACGCTTGCTTGTACTTGTCATCCTAGTCGAACCTCTTATTGCCGTGCAGTAATTAATAGAACGGAAGGCACATGTTTGTCGACCTGGAGATGAATCTGTTGAGTACCGCAACTCGTCCCGTTAAACGTTGTACTTCTCTCATGCTTTTCGGTGAAGGTAGGTCGATCAGCGCCCTGATTTGCTTTGGATTTGCTTCTATTCCTCTCTGGGTGACGATGTACCCGAGGAATTCAACGGAGGTGACGCCAAAGTGCATTTGGTTGGATTGAGCGTCATTTCGTACTTGTTTAGGATTGCAAAGCAGGAGCGTAGGTGCCTGATATGGTCCGTCTTGGATAAAGACTTGACGAGCATATCGTCTATATATACCTCCATCGATGTTCCCAGTAAATCAGCAAACATTCGGTTAACCAGCCTCTGATACTTCGCGCCAGCGTTCTTCAACCCGAATGGCATGATGCGATAGCAGTACGTCCCCCTCTCCGTTATGAAGGTCGTCTTCTCTCTATCGTCGGGGTGCATCGCTATCTGGTTGTATCCTGAGAATGCGTCCATAAACAAGAGGAGTTCGTTATCGGCGGTTGCTTCGACGAGACGGTCTATATGTGGCAAGGGGTAGTTGTCCTTCGGGCAAGCTTTGTTCAGGTTGGTAACAACGACGCATACCCACCATTTTCCATTTTTCATCTTTACCACAACTGGGTTCGCCAGCCATTTGGGATGCTTGACCTCCGTAATGGATCCAGCGCGCAGGAGCTTTTCCACCTCGTCATTTATCGCTTGCGCTCTTTCCGGGCCTAGTTTTCGACGCTTTTGTCTGATTGGTTTGAACGTCGGGTCGATGTTGAGCTCGTGGCACGTGATGTTGGGGGTCAATGCTTGTCATGGACTCGAGCGACCAGGCGAAAGAGTTAGAGTTCTCTTTAAGAAAGCTGATCAGCTCGGCTTTAATTGTTTCATCGAGCTCGTGTCCTATGCCTACACAGCGGTTTGGGCTCTGCGTGTCTATGTTTACTTGATCGATAGTTTCACAATGCTGTTCGTCGATGGTCCTGCATTCTTTGGGGATATCCGGTCTTTCGGCGCGTCCCAACAATAGTTGCTAAAACTCGTTACTTTTGCGGGCCTTATGCTCGACGATGAAACACGTTCTTGCTGCTCGTTGGTTGCTTTTTAGAGTCATTGTTCCTCTTGCAATGGGGATCTTGACGCATTGATGGAAGATCGAGACTGCAGCTTTGGTAGCTGCGAGCCATGGGGTTCCTAAGATTGTGTTGAAGATTGGATGCTCGCCGACCACCTGGAACTTTGTTGTCGTAATGCTTCCTCCTGCTTGAACTGAGAGTTTGATGGTTCCGACAGTTTCCACCGAATCCCCGCTAAAGCCGGTGAGCGACTGCGTCATCTTCTTGACGGGTTCTTCGCCGATCTCCATCTTCTAAAGAGTGCTTTTGAAGATTATATCGACAGAGCTGCCGGTGTCGACGAGGATCCGGGTCACTTCGCAGTCGCTGATGATAAGTTCGACAAGGATAAAGTCCTTCAGTGCGCCATCGAGCCCAATTAGATCGTCGACGGTTAATCGGATTGGCTCATGCCGCATGTGCTTACTGATTGTTGCGCCTCTCGTATTTAGGACCAGATGCTCTGGCTTTGCTATGGTCCGGATGCTGTCACCACGCCGTTTAAGGCCGCCTAGAATGACATTTATGCGGTGTCGCGGTGGCAGGATATCTTCGCCTCTTTCATTGTTGTCGATTTGGTGCGGCGGGGCCATATCCTTGTCGACTGGCTGCCTCTTCTGCCTGCCGCCCGTTTCTCGATCCTGGTTCGGGGGGAAATTTTGAGAGCGCTCCCTGTTGTTGCGAGGCGGATATTGGTTTGATCGTCTCTGTCCGTCGCGCCCCCTTGTTTTCTTAGTACTTCTTTAGGAGCGTATCCTTCAAGTAACGGCAGTCGTCCTTGCTGTGTCCATGTCTGTTGTGGAACTTGCAGTACGCGTTTCTATCGTCATCTTTCCTCTGGTATATCAGCGGTTTGCGTTCTTCTACGAGGTAGTCTGTGCTTTACTTGCTTATGTCTTGCTTCGTTTTCCCTCGTAGAACTGTCGGGGTTCGAACTGTTCTTCTTTTTCTTTCCTATGGTAAGCTTTGGTATGTTTTCGGGACATCGGCGCCCTTTCTTCTTCCATCTCGATGAATCAGTTCGCCCTATGCAGAGCATCTTCAAGTGTTTGTGGTTAATTCAGCAACAATTCTTCGCGGAACCTGGATTCGTACCATAGGGCATTCCTCAGTGCAGCGATTGCGGCTTCGTCCGAGATCGCCACCTTTGAGATGACTTCCTTATATCGTTCTTTGAACGTCCTCAGAGATTCGCGAGGCCCTTGGCTTAGGGACCACAGGTCGGCGGTGGAGGTCTTCTTCTCCATGAACATGGAGTAGTGCTTGACGAAGGCCATCGACAGCTGTTGAAAGTTGTCTATCGATCGAGCTTCAAGGTGGGAGAACCAAGAGAGCGCGGCCCCACCCAAATTCTCCATGAACAGCTGGCAGAGTCCAGCGTCTCTCTCCTCATCGGTGAGCTGGGCGCGTCCCATCGCAATGGTAAAGGAGGTTATATAGTGCGTCGGGTCTACGTTTCCCTCGAACGTTTGGAATTTGATCTTTGCGGTGTGCTTGATCTTGGTCTCGGTAATCCTCCTAGTAAATGGGGTTCATTGTGTTTCTTCGACGACTCGTTCGAGTTCTGGAGCCGAGCTCGTTGCCCGGTGGACCAGCGAGCTCATTTCTCGCAACTAGGCCTTTAGCGCTCTTATCTCGTCGTTCGGGCTGGAGGTGTTCTGATGCATCGTTGTTTCTCCACATCAAGCCGAGTCTCGGTCCTGCTGGGTCTCGGTGATTGGTGTTGATACGTCTGCCATCCCGAAGAGATTTCTGTTCAGGACTTCCAGCTTGGCTCTTCTTAAGCTCATCGTCATGACTGCTTCGAGCTTGCTTCTTAGCTGGCGTGATTCGTTTTCTTGTTCTTCCAGTCGACGCATTAGTGTCTGTTCATTTCTTCTTGCATCGGCAGGCCTGGGATCCTAGCATGTGGCCCCGTCGGTGTCTTCAGGTCGGCGGCCTTGTTGTTTTGACCGTCTAGGTACATAATATCCTCGATCAGTATGTGCTCTACTAAGTTGCTTGTGGTAGCCATGTCTTTAGTGCGTCTTGATAGTTGGTTCTCTTTATCAAATACTCCCCAGTGGAGTCGCCAATTGTTGAATTTAGGATCGTCGATCCGAAAATTTGAGTTCGTATTCGATAAAGAGAGGTTACAATTTGACATTGAGAGGCGCATCGAAAATCTCGACGCGCTTAATGATTCTTTACACAAAAGCTCAGTTCGTCGAAAGAATTGTGAAGAGTGAGCTCTGGTCGTCAAAATGAGGTCTGACTTCTCTCTAAAGCTTTCTCTCTCTAAAAACCAACACTCTTTCGCTTCAGGGTTGCTCTCTATTTATACTCGTTTCGTCATCATTACGGGTGGTTGGCTAGGTGTCCTGTTCATCCGGCAGTTTAGCTCGTAGGTGACTATTCGCCGCGCTAGGGAGAGACTAGGTACACTGTTATGCTGGCGATGCCACGCGCCTTGCCGAATCTGCGAGTTGGGCCTTCACCTCGTCGTCAATCTTCGCGGGCCTAATCTTCTTGGGTCTGGGGAGTTTGGGCCCATATCCTACAGTAATGGCTAATTTTTTGTAGAGTTCTGATCTTTCTAGGAGAAGAATGCATTGGATGAAATAAGAAAAATTGTGTCTACCACAGAAGGTGGGTGGACTGGGGTTCAAAGATATTAGATGTTTTAACCAGGCTCTTCTAACCAAGCAGGGATGGAGGATCTTACGAAGCCAAATACCCTTCTGACCAGATTGTTGAGAAGTTGATATTTCATAAAATGGTCATTTCTTAATGCTAAGACTGGTGCAAGACCATCCTTTTTTGGAGAAGTGTATGCTTTGGTAAAGAATTACTTCAGAAAGGTCTAGAGAAAAATATTGGAAATGGGCTATCTATTAAGGTTTGGACCGAGAAGTGGATTGGCCCTTTTGGCAATCAAAGAACCCCATTAATCAAACACCCTATTATAAACTTAGACTTAAAGGTCAAGGATCTGATTAGAGAAGCTGGGAATGGCTGGAATACGCCTATGGTGACTGATTTGTTCTATCCAGAAGATGCAAAGGCGACACTAGCCCCTTAAAAGAACGATTTCTGGACATGGTTTTGGAACAAATCAGGGCAATACTCAGTAGAATCTGGAAATTGTTTGGCAACAACATCAAAATTCAAAGAAGAGATGTACCGAATAGACAAATTTGGAGTTTACAAACAATCTCAAAGATCAAACATTTTTATGGAGAATCTTAAATGGATCTTTGCCTGTAGACAACAATCTAGCCAAAAGAGGTATAAAAACATATGGTAGATGTCCGGTTTGTAGTCTAGAAGGAAAATTAGCAAGTCACATGATTTTTTTCTTGCTCTTTAGCACGAAAAACATGGGCAATGTCTGGTTTTCCTTCTTTTGAAGGTGGTTATGGAGAAGACTCAATTTATACCAATTATTTTCACTTATTACAGACAACAAAAAACTTTGTGTTTCCACAAGAGACTAGATGAGCTTCTCCATGGATTTGTTGGTTTATATGGAAAAACAAAAACTCCTTGGTTTTTGAAGTAGAAACTTTCTCGGCTTTACAAATTGCAAAAAAGGCAATCGAGGAGGCGACTGCTTGGTTCAAAGCTAAGGAGCTGGGTGATCATATCCAAGCACAGGAAATACAAGGGATCAACAGGTGGAACAATCAATGGAAAAATCCACCTTTCGGTTGGTTAAATTGTGATGTTGGAGTGGCTTGGAATAAAAAGAAAAAGTTGGGAGGTATATCGTAGGTCCTTAGAGATCATCAAGGCATATTGCTTCTACATAGCAGAAGATCCCTTGCTAATATGAGTTCTCTACATGAAATGTTTCAAAACATCATGGTATGGGCAATTAATAGTATGGTCATGCACCAATGTGGTAAAGTTCTGTTTTGCTCAGACGTAAGACCGTTTATGGATGTTTTGTCCTCTCTCGGAGACTGGCATGCTCTTTTTAGTCTCTCTGGTGCTTATTAGACTTATCATCTCCTCTGCCAGCCAAATCTTTTGTAAAATTCTCTTCATGTGCAATTAGAGGAGCTAATCTCATTGCTTTGAGTGTAGTCAAAGAAGGTAGAATGGGCTCTTATGTAGCTTCACTTATCCCTCCTGGCTTGAATCTCTGTTTGCATATGAGATTAAGTCCTCTGTTTAACAGACCTATATGTTGTTTTGGTTTATTCTTTTTCTTTTTTCTTTTTGTTGTTTCTTTTAGTTTTATGCTCTTCTGTTCTGTGTTTGTTGTTACTTTGTTCCGTTCGTTTATAAAGCCTTTATTAAAGGTAAAAAAAAGATATTCGGCCCACAAAAAGATACGGACTTGCCCTCAAACTTTTGTGATTAAGCTATTTAGAAAAGTGGAGAAAATATTTGATCTTGTGTTTGGATTTGCTATGGAGAAGATTAATTTACAGGTTCTGATTTTCTATGTGTAAAAACGTATGAACTTTGGCCTAAAACTTTGTGGTTATTGAAAAAATAGTTTCTTGTTTTCGACCCATATATATATTTTTTATGTATTTGGAGTCTGCTTTAGGGATGTTATGATGTAATGAATAATCCCTCTAACCAAAGTATGTTTGAACTTGGTACAAGAAACGAAAATCAACCCTTGTTTTACTACAAGGTCAATGCTTCTTTGGTTATTTATGTTATGTGAATTAGAATCTTTTAGGGT
>OVBE01017107.1:0-10588 GCA_900406425.1 Iberis pinnata | reverse complement strand
TGTTATGGTTCTTGATTCAATCAGAGGTTTCGTGACGTCAGCTTCACCATTGGATTTTGTAGAAGAAGAAGAAGAGAGTTTGATGAGAGTGAAGAAGATGAGGATGATGAGGAAGAGAAGATCAACGGTGGAAAAGAGAAGTCTTTGTGGACAAGGAGATAGTAAAATGAATCTTAGCCATTGGATTGGTATTGGAAGAGATGATGATGGTTCAATGACTGATGATGAAGAACATGAAAGATTAGAGATCCATGAAGAAGAAAGCCACCACATTTTCTCGAGAAAATTCTTATGAATCTTTTGATTTGGTTAAACCAAAGGCTGCTATGTAGTTTAATACTGATTTAGTAGCAGACTACATGAAGAAGGCAAAGATTTCAAATAGTAACTAAAATAATAGTATACTATTAGTGATAACAAAATTATTTGAATAATATGTGAAGGACACGTGTGAAGATATGGGTTATATATTTATAAAATTGAGTGGAAAGCGAATTTCAGAATAATTTATTTTGAAGTTTGGAAAGTGGCAATAGAAAATGGATGTCATTTTCAATGGTTTTAGTGGAGAGATGTATCTTATTGTGTTAGAATTTGTATCCATGTGAGGTTATTTTCATTCTCTTTTTTTGTTTTGTTTTATTATTACTACAAAGATGAAAAAACATTAAACATCATTACAAGATATTTATGAATATTTGCAAACATAATCACAATTAATATAGTGCAATGAATAGATAGAAACGATTTTAAAAAAGTATAAAAGGCCATGGATTGTTGATTAGCTTAAGGTAAAAAAGACTCCTAAAATTATCATATCATATGGACCAATATAATCATTTCTATACTACTATTTGAGGAAAAACTTAAAATTTTCTTTTTAAAAGTGTTGAATATTAAATTACTAAAAGAATTTGATTAAATAAGGGTATTGCTTTCTATTTTAAATCAATGGCCTCCTCTTCATTTATAGATACCACTTGAATATACACTTAAAATTTATAGATTTTTGTTGTTGATGAAAAATTTAAAAGGTCACAAAACATTCTTGCGTTAAACACACATAACACTCCAAACATATATATTAGTCGTTCAAGGTAAATATTGATATCTAGAAAACTACATACAAACTAACATAACCTGCCATTCGCGAACCATTTTGAAAAGCAACGAGTGCAAATGGTTGAGAATAAAAGGAATAGGTAGAATAAGAGGAAAAATATTAGATGGAATAAAAATTTGTAGAAATTTAGCAGTTAAGTTATGGTACGGAAAAATTTTTCCTCTCCTATTTTGTAGACGACTAAAAATCAGCAGAATAGTACACTTTTTCACTAGAAAAGTGGATCCTACCAATTTTCTGCTGAAGAATAAAAAATGACAAATTAATTACTTTTAGAGGAATCCATCATAACTAACAATTCCACGGAAATTTATTCCTCTAACATCCTAACCATTTGCACCCAACGAGTTTGATCACATAAATATATATATCGACTATTCATTACAAGAAAAAATGCGGAATACTGATGGAATAAAATCCGTCAGAAAGACTGACGAGCAAACTGACGGAAGATATGGTCGTCAATAAATTACTGACTGGTAAAATTCCGTAAGAAATATTGACGGATTAGTGACGGAATTATACTGACGGGTATTTTCGTCACTAATCTGTCAATACGCCATTGGTAAATTTGCCCGTTCTACACTATTCGTTGTTAGCTGTTACCAACAAATATATTTCGAGTCACTGACTGAATACTTTGTCAGTAATCCGTAAGAAATATTTCTACAAAAACTAGAACATCTCCTCCAATTTTTCACACAAAATTTCACAAATATAATTACATAATGTCTAGTCCTCCTTATTTTCAATCATGGATAGATGGTTAAAGAATGAATCTAGAGACAAATCTTTTGAACGAGGAATATGGAAATGGTGTAATGGAGTTCATGGAATTAGCATATCGACAACCTCAGACACAAAGCAGTCGTAATTCAACATGTCCATGTTCTTTATGTCGGAATAATCATCATATCAGGATAGATATAATACGAAATCATTTGTATATGAATTGTTTTTTTTGTCGTGTTATAAGATTTGGTATTTACATGGAAAATGACATGATATTGTTGCTAGTAGTAGCGGTAGCAAACCATTGGCAGATAGGATAGACAAGCCTAGAACGGACTTAGATTTTGGGGCACCTACGGTTCAAATGGTTAATGACGTTTATAGAGAAAATATAGAGATTACTCATGTTTCGTATGAAGAACCAAATTTAAAAGCACGACAGTTTTTTGGTATGTTTTGGCAGCAAATCAACCACTATATAGAGGAAATAGAGATGATCATTCACATTTATCATCTGCTAGTAGGTTGATGGGTATAAAGATATATTATAACTTTCCTAGGGATGAAGTTGATGCAATAGCAAAGTTTGTGAGAGATGTTCCAGGTTCATATTACGAGATATAAAAACTTGTGTCAGGGATTGGATTATCGTATCAGGTTATAGACGTGTGCATCGACAACTGTATGATTTATTGGAGACGCGATGAAACCCGAAAAAATTGTTGATATTGTTCGAAAACCAAGGTATAAAGATACAAGCGGTAGAGTTTCAGTGCCTTACAAGAGGATATGGTATTCGCCACTAACAAATAGTTGGAAGAGGTTGTATCAGTCTGAGTGAACAATTTTTGGCAATGAGATGGCATGCTGAGCATAGATTTGATGGAAAGATTACACATCCTTCTCATGCAGAAACTTGGCGTCAGGATTTTGCATGTGAGACATGAAATGTCTATCTCGGATTAGGAACAGATGGGTTCAGCCCATTTGGGAAGCATGGTAGACAATATTCTCTATGGCTGGTCATCGTCACACCTTATAATTTGTCGCCATTATTGTGTATGAATCGAGAGTTTCTATATCTCTCTGCTCTTATACCATAGCCAGAACATCCGTAACGATCACTTGATGTATATTTGCATCCACTGATATATGAGTTGCAGACATAATGGACATATATGGCAGATGTGTATGACGTGCTTTTACAACAAAATTTTAAGATGCGGACGATTCTTATGTGGACTATAAGCGATTTCCCGGCATATGGGATGTTATCTGGATGGAAAACACATGGGAAACTAGCATGTCCATATTGTAACGACAACACTGATTCCTTTCAGCTGAGGAATGGAAGAAAAACATGTTGGTTTGATTGTCATCGAAGGTTTTTTCCCCCGAATCATCCATATTGTCGATCTACTACGTTATTCACGAAGAAGAAATGTGGTGACGGTCCACCACATGAATTAGATTGCACAGATCTAATTGAGTTTGCATGTATAAAATGACCAATGATGCTAATGTTGGTGGGAATGGAAACATCAATATTGAGTTTGCATGTATAAATCATAACTGGCACAAGAAAATTATATTATAGGATTTGCCTTATTGGGAAACCCATATGTTGATACATAACCTAGATGTCATGCACATTGAGAAGAACTTCTTTGACAATATTATAAACACGTGCTAAATGTCCAAAGGAAGACCAAAGACAATTTGAAGTCTAATGTTGGTGGGAATGGAAACATCAATATTGAGTTTGCATGTATAAATCATAACTGGCACAAGAAAATTATATTATAGGATTTGCCTTATTGGGAAACCCATCTGTTGATACATAACTATATGTCATGCACATTGAGAAGAACTTCTTTGACAATATTATAAACACGTGCTAAATGTCCAAAGGAAGACCAAAGACAATTTGAAGTCTAAATTAGGCTTGGTGGACATTTGTTCTCGTCCTCAGCTTCACATTATGGATGATGGAATTTGTTCGATTCCTACATTTAGAATAGCTAAAAATGAAAAGACTGATTTCTTCGACTGAATTATTCATAGGTTCAAATTCCCCGATGGATACACATCTAATTTGAGGAATTGTGTTGATATTGGATAAGACAAATTCATTGGAACGAAGAGCCATGATTGTCATGTAGTTATGCAACGCCTTCTACCATTTGCATTTGAGGATCTCCTACCGAAATTCTTTGATGTTTTGGAACATCTAACGGTTCACCTTCCTCGTGAAGCAGCACTTGGTGGCCCAGTTCAATATTGGTGGATGTATCCATTTGAGAGGTAGATGTTCTACTTGAAGAAGAAGGTCAAAAATCTTAGTAGAGTCGAGGGTTCTATTATGGCACATAGTATCAACGAAGAAACCGCACATTTTTACGGAATATGACTTTCCAAGGGATGTGGCAACGAGAAGCCATAAAACAAGTCAACATGACGATGGTGCACAACATCCTACGTATCTTGCTTATGTCCCTAGTGTGTTCCAACAAATTGGACGACTTAGCGGAAAAGGTAAGACTAGCCAACTTACTGCAGATGAATGGAAACAACTACAAACGTATATCCTTAATAATTATGAAGATATGTTAGAGTATGAAAGGTAAACATGAATACATTTCACTATTGTTTATTTTTTCGTTCAGATCGTGTATATAACTTGTGTATCTTAAAACCTTGTAGGATGTACATGACAATGGTTCGTGGTTACTTCCCGAACAAATCCGAAGACGAAATAGAAGCTCATAAACAAGAAAAGTATTACAATTGGCTGCAATATTTTGTAAGTGTTTGTTTAAATGCAAATAAATTTAACATATTTCCATATATTCTAAAATTTTATAAATTTATATTTTTTTATATAGATTTGAGAGGAAATAGCTATTGGTCGAATGTTTCCCACCCGGTTGCTTGAAATCGCGAGAGGGCCGAACAACAATGTTACGTCCTACCCAAGATATCGTACTAGAGGATTCGCCTTCAAGGTTCACGAATTGAGTAGGGAAAGAACAACATTAGATCATGACATATCGTCTACTTACGAGGATGTTGTGTACTATGGCATTCTTAGAGAGATATTGGAGGTCCGATACGCAGAAATGTTGAACATGCGATGTGTTGTCTTCATGTGTGATGGTACGATCCAACTGATGGTAGATGTGTTAAGTATTGGTAGATGTTTCAAACATGTTATTGATTGTTTGTATAGAAAAAGATATCAGCATACTGACATATTTATGACGGATTTAGGATTATATGAAATACTGACTGATTTTAGAAATACTGACGGATTTCAGAAATACTGACGGCCTTATGATGGATAACCCTAAATCAGTTAGAAATCTGTCAGTATGATGATATTTGGGGTTAGACCTTAAACATGTGTTTGCAATTTTTTTAATAATTATATTATTATTGTAAACATAAGAATGAATAAATTTTTATAATTCTAGATTTGTAAACAATTTCAAGTAATTATTTAGCGATATTTTACGAAACTACATAACATAAGATTTTTATAAACGAAAGTGTTTATAAACTTATAATATTGATAAACTGTTACTTCGAGATAATAAAACATGAAAACATGAAAGTTGTGATTGTGTGCAATTATTAATGCAGTATAATATGTAATGTGTTACCATTACTATATAATTAGAACCTAAGCACTAATAACAAAAAAATGAAACCTCAATTGAATCCCTAAATAATTTTTACAATAATTGAAAAATTCTTTTGAAAACCGTCAATAATCCATCAGTAAATAATCTCGTCAGTTCTTCAGTGTTTTTGACGAAAACCTGACGGTCTTTATAAGAATCCGTCAGTTATATTAACCAATCACTGAACATACATTTATGACGGGTGTTATCTATCAATAATTACATCCGTTAGAAATACTGACGGATTATGGATGGATCTAGGGTTTTTACTACGTTCCAACTTCCCAAAAATTTTGGAAACCTGTGAAATTCAATTTTTTTCTGACGGGAAACTGACGAATTTTTCTGTCAATGCGTCGGATATATATATCTGAAAACCAGACTCTTTCTTCTTCATTTTCAAGCAAGAAAAACCTAAAAACTCCAAAATTCTCTCCAAAATCCGCATCTTTCAACCGATCAATGGTGAATCCAAACTCTATGTAAGTATATTAGGTAGATTTAACTTTTTTTTGAAGTTTTGAATGAATTTAAATGATTAGTTTATGATTTTGGTTATTTTTAGAAATGTTTGAGATTTGGATGGATTTGGAATTTCTTAGGATGTTTGTAGTTATGATTTATATGGTTATGATTAGAATGAATTAGAAATGTTTAGGGTTTTGTGTTTTGAGAATAGTGAATATTTGGTTTGGGCTTTTAGACTATGTTTTGAGTTAGGGATTTATTAGTGATTGATTGTTAATAATAGATTTTTATTTATTGATGTTTAGAAATGTTTAGGGTTTAGGGTTTTGGTTATTTTTTAAAAATTTTGTTTTTTTTATGTTTATGGAATAATTAATTGCATATGTATTTGAATGATAATAACTAGAGAAGTGCTGCTAGTTGAAGTGGTACAAGTCCACTAGGCCTTCTCACCAAGGTGGAGACTTCGAGTCCACCTCTCCGCATGTTTTCGGTTGTTCTCCGCGTGTATGCGGTTTAAAGGACTAACTGGACAGCCCGTTGTGCCCATTAGACGACAAAAAATGATATAATTAAAATTTAAGATTTAAAATGAAAAAATTAAATTAAAAATATATAAAATTATTATATTATATATAAAATTAATTTGAAGTATAATCTTTAAATTATAATTTAAAATTTTATTTAATTTTAAACTAATTTTAGTTTTGGATGACCATAATTTCAGTAATTTCGGTCATTTTAGTTACCAAGACGAGACTTTTCACGATTATATGGCTCAAGAGGAAGGACATGTAGGAGCGTCCTCCGCGGTCCTGTCCACATCAACATCTTCGCCGATGAATTATCGTACACCACCACCATCACCCCAACAGCCACCACCGCAACAGGTATCGCATGGACCACAACCACCTACACAGTGGATGCCGCTCAATGAGCTATTGGTCCAACCGGGACATGAGCGATTTCCCCTTTTGGATCCCAATGGAGGGGAAGGGACGACATGGTTTCCCGCTTCAGGCAACTGGATCACAAAGTGGATCATGAGAATGATGCACAATCTTCTACATGTCGCCTACCCCAAGTTTGTAGATATGCCTTCCGAGGATCGAGATTATTGGTTTTGCTGCTTCGCAATAAGAATCTTATTTCCAATGCGTTTAATAGATCTTAACTCAAATAAAAACTTGCTAACCTTAAATTTCTTAGTCATGTAGCTTGAATACAACTGGAATCCTACTAGTATAGTGAAGAGAGTGTTCAAGAGTAAAGCGAACATGATTTACAGTAACCATATCTACTCTTGGAAGGTTAGGTGGATGAAGGAAGAGAAGAGGTATAATGGCATGCTTGAGGGACTCCTACAAGACTACATCACCTATTGGAGCAAGCAAGAGACTTATGATATATCATAAACGAACAAGAAGAATCGACTGAGCCAACGTGACGGAAGGGGATCTCGATGACGAACTCTTGTGCGAAGAGTTCTTTCACCCGACAGTCTGATCTAGTATATATAACTTTGAATAGTAATTTAAAAATTTTAAACAACTGAATTTATATTAAACTTTTAAGTTTGAATAGAGGCGTAAGACAGGCTATGACCCGTCTCCGATTGAGATTATAGAGGATTTCCACACCAAAAAGAGGACCGGGAGAGATTCAAAACACGCTTGCTCGGGAGGTGGTCAAGTCGTCTAAAAACGATCCGAGGATATCCTATCTACTCAACTGACATTGGATGAAGACATCCCTTTGGACGTCATATATGACGTTGTCTCTCAAGTAAAGTAATATTTAAATTAAATTACACACTATTGCAGATTTTTATACCAATACAATGTTTCTTTTTTCAAGAAACAAAGAAGTCAAAAGGCCGCATGTTGGCCGGCTACTGTTTTCCTGGATCGGGATCCCGAGCTGCAAGGGATCCTATTAGAGAGAAAGAAATAAGGAAGAAGAACACAGAGTTAGCGGCCATCAAACAGCATATGGAGAAGATGAAAGTTGCACAAGCGGAGCGACGCTCAAATTAAGGAGATGGAGGAAGATCAAATGAGGATGCGGGTTGAGATGCAGACGAAGATTGATGCGTTTATGGATTAGGTGACACGACAGTTCGGGGGTTCCAAGGATTTCGAGGGTTCTTAAAAATATTTTTTACTTATGTCTATTTTAGAACTTTATAACTATTTTGAATTTTAATTTTATGAATATTTTGAATTTTCGTTTTATTAATATTTTAAATTTTATTTTTATAATTATTTAAATAATTTAAATATAACTTAATTAAATATAATTTAATTTAATTAAATATAATTTAATTTAATAAAATATAATATAATTTAATTATTAACCAATAAATACGTTTTTGAAAAAAATTTCTCACATCCGTCATTTGTGACAGATTATTGACAGATATTAACTGACAGCATACTGACGAGCTTAAAAACTGATGGAATACTGATGGATATTTACTGACGGATTACTGACGGGTTTTAATTGATGGATACTATACGCCAGTAATTCCATCAGTATTTGTCCGTCAAAAAATCCGTCAGTAAAAGTGTCGGATTTAGTGACAAATTTCTATTACTGATCATTTGTAACTGACGAATCCGAACCGTTAGTTTACCGTCACTATAGCATGTTTTCGATGGGGTTCTGACGTATATCCCCAACAAAATACCCGTGTTTTCTTGTGGTGATTAATTCTCTAAACAACAAAAAATTTTGTATGAAAAATTAGTTTTGAAATTGAAAATAGTCTATAGTATCTAAAATTTCATGATCGGCCAACAAAAATGATATATTTGTTCTATCAATGTATTTGTATATAAAAATGGCACGTCATGCGTGACCTGATCAAGAATATAACATATACATGTTGTGGATATCGCCATATCTTGGATCTATGGCTCTATGCTTATGTACTCATTAAAACGAACGTATAGAATCTCTTCTTCCCTATAGAATAATGCTCTTTACTCTCTATGTGGCTTGTCTCTATGCAACCAAAAAGATCTTGAAAGGTAAGAGAACATGTTCACTGATCTATTTACACAAATAATTTGATTTTAAGTATTATCAAATATATCAAAGCTCAAACGTTAATTAGTAGATAGCATTACAATATGATATCCTCACGTGTATCTCCTGTAGAAACACCACACGTATTCATCATAGACCAAAAAGTATATTTTCACCTAAAAAACGTCTAAGGCATGCATTATTGCTTCACTTTATTGCAGAATTTTCACCTTTACAATACTATATTAGCCTTTTTTTCTCAACATTTATAAAGTTAGTATACGACATTAATCATTATTATACGTTGTTTCTTTCTTCAACCTTTTTTCTTTTCACTTAGATGAATGAATATTTAAGATTCAGAGCGAATATTTTTGTCGACTCAAAAAGTTATCTTTAGGCTTAGGGTTTAAAGTTAATTGAAGAAATTTTTAGGTAAAATTTTTTTTTCTAAGGACCCAGTTTAAATTTTTTTTTTTATATTACAAATGGCACAAATTTATAGATTAGAGCATTTTAAACCTTTGAACCGGGGCTGACTAGGACACGACCCATGTCATGCGTGAGTTTTTGTTTTACAATTTCTTTAAATAGTCATAATTAATGATAAGTTATGTGAACATAAAAATTTGAAAAATGTTTTACTTTCATATACATGTTGTATTGTAAAAGAGTTTCTTCTTTTTTATCAATACAGGTTAGCCTAAAATTAATATCTCTTTAGTAAAACAAAATTACTCGTTTATTTATAATTAAAGATAGTTAGAAGACGAGATTTTCAATTTTTTCAAAGTAAGTAAAACTGTCAAATAAATTTATGCAATGAACTTTTTTAGTAGATCTATGAGCAAGATTATTGGTAGAACCCAAATGAAGGTTTTTTAGATTAGTTTATTTATTTATTAAAGATTAGAGTAAAATTAAGAAACTTTACTTATTTTAAGAGATTAATGGTAGAACCAAATGGGTAGATCTTTAAAATAAAATAATATTATTTTTTAATTATAATTTTTAAAATAATGTCACAAGAGATATGTTTTAGACTACTTATTACAATGTTACAATGTCATAATTGGTTCACCAAATTACCAAATTTTAAACATGCTTATTACAAATTCGTAATCACAATGTCTATCTCAAGATGAATAAGATTGAAACATTAGTGTATGTGTACATAATGATATTACACATTTACATATGGATGTGGGCTTACTCCTGTTTCTTCTTTTACTCCTACTAAAGAGGGAAGAGAAGAATACCACAATATATGAAGCACTTGAACCAGTATTTAACCCAACGTCATAAGTTGATAAGTGTGTCCATTCACTTAGCTTGAAAATCCATATGTGAAGTGAGAATTAATGAGTGATTAAAGAAGAAAAGATATTTAGCTTGAGATCACTAGCTTCTTATCAAATTGCATTTACATTTAATTTATTACTCTAGCTTTAACATATAGATAGCAAAAGTTAACTAGGACTAGAATGTACAGTTTAGACAGAACTAATGAGAATAAGAAACTATAACTTCATCATGTAAAATATCATACTGG
>OVBE01017106.1:0-10588 GCA_900406425.1 Iberis pinnata | reverse complement strand
GTATTTGGTGAATCTTGAAACAAAAAGTTGCAGTTGCAGGTTCTTTGACATTGAAAATATCCTTGTGTCCACGGAATAGCGGCTTATATTCTATATTCAAACCAAATTTCATGCTCTAACCATGGTAGTCGTTCTGTTTTCCAGCTTGAAGATTTGATCACTATATACTACTGGACAGAGTTGTGGGCATTGCCATATTATAGGTCTGTTTATATGGTTCCTGATTGGAGTCAATGGGACATCCCTCATTACATCCAAGAAATGAAGATCATGGCTCCAAAGCGTATCGAAAAGAGGGGAAGAAAGAAAGTGAAAAGGTTTCCATTAGCTGGGGAATGTCCGAAAAGGACACAAAATAAAAGGCGTCCAAGAAAAAGCATACACTGGTTGTTATTTGGAAATCCTCATGTTTGAATATTACTCTGTTTTATTTGTACAACTATATAAAATTGTGTAATACTAGTATGACATTTTTAAATTAAAATTCGATTTGAGTTATGAATATTACATTGTCACACTATACAACATTGTCATTATTGTAAACTCATAATTTGATAACAAAGCTAGCAGATTTAATTTTACAACCCATAAGAAAAATGATATATTCTAAAAATGATATATACTCTACAACACAACACACAACATACACTTCTATAGGATACTTTGTTGAATATGGGACTAATCAATATCAAATTTCATTGTAGAACTTTTATAGACATTTTAATTACGTAAAACATCAATAATCATAGTTTTAAATCTTATGGATTATTGTACAACTAATAAAACAAAATATAACTATATGTAATACTAAAATATTTGAAATTCACCCGAAGTACAACTATTTGTAAATTTCGTACAACTACTATATTAGGGTAACTACTTAAAATTTTAGTGGGCTAAGTTAAATGTTTTGGCGTGAAAATTTCAAATTATTTTGGCTAGAAACATTCGAATTTTAGGCGGGATTTTTAAAAAAAATCTAAAATCATCTCTATATCATATCACCTCTCTCCATCGAGATCTCCATCTCTCTCTCATCATTCTCTCTCCATCTCTGTCACGAGATTCTCTTTAAAACAATAATTTTATCAACAGAAAATGGATCCATGGGTCGAGAAATAAGAAAGAAGGGAAAGGAAGAAGATGAAGGAACACTTCGACATGATTAAGTTCATCGCAGATGCTCACTTCGGGATTCCAGATGAGTGCCCTTGTGGAGAATGAATCGTCGAAGAGGTTTCTACTAATCCAAAAGATCATGATTTCATGCCAGGCCGAAAGTATTGGACTTGCAAAGATTTCAAGGATGACGGTTTCCACTTCCGTCAACCGTGGGTTTGTGGAATTGAGGATGAGGTCCACCGTTTAAGGAGGGAAATCGTGCAGAGATTGCTGAGCTCAAGATGCGTATTCCCCGTGATTGATATGTTGTTTGTCTATGATTTTATGTATTAAGACTTATGATGTGTTAAATTTGAAGCTAAGTTGTATTTTAGAATTTGGAATTATCCTAATTTTCCCAGTTTTTCCAGTTTTCCCAATTATCCTAGTTTTCCTAGTTTTTCGAATTTGGAAATAAGATAGGTTTTCATCTCCAATTTTAGGCGGGCTTTCCTTCAATTTTTTGAAATATTGGCGAAAACATTTAAATTTTTTGACGGGCTCTAAAAATACTCGAAAAATAGATTCTCTCTTTAAAAATTCTCTTCTCCTCTCACCCCCTCTCTATCTCTATCACAAATCCCACTCTTTTCCATCCAGCTATATCAAACTCTCAACAAAAGACAAAATGATTCCTCCAATTTGCTGTCAATGTGGACAACATATTCAACATGAGATTTCTACGAATCCAAACGATAAGGATTTCATGTCACGCCGAAAGTACTGGACTTGCAAGAATTTCAAGGTTATATTGCATTTTTCTCATCTTTTTTTTATTTAAATTTGTTCAATAAGTAAAACTGAGTGCAACTATGCCTAACTGACAGAATGGTGGTTTCCACTTCCATCAACCATGGGTTATTGGAATTGAGAATGAAGTTCGCCGCTTAAGAAAACAGATGGACGAAACGCTTAAAGAGGTTGTTGAACTCAAGAAGCTAATTCCCTGTGTATGAGAAAATTATGGAGATCTCTGAATTATGTTGTGTTAAGACATATGTTATGTTGTATTTATAGTATTTCCAGTATTTTCAGTATTTCCAGTGTTTCCAGTGTTTCCAGTATTTCTAGTATTTCCAGTATTTCCAGTGTTTCCAGTATTTCTAGTATTTCCAGTATTTCCAATATTTCTAGTATTTCTAGTATTTCCAACATCAACACAAGTTTTAATTAAACAAAAGGTAACATAAGTTTAGGTTTTAGTACACACCAAAAGCAACATAAGTTTAAGCACAAAACAAAAGCAATATCAGTTTTAGTTAAAACAAAAAGCAACATCAATTCATTTCTTTGACCTCTTCGTTGGCCTTACCTCTTCCTCCACCTCGGCATTCCAAGATGCTAGGTGCTCCTGAACATAACCTTCTGCGGCAACAAGTCTTGAGTTAAACTCTCCAACCTTTTCTTCAATATTCTTCATCCACTCTCCCATATCTTCTTTGAAGCTGTTAAAGAGTTCTACCAGTTCCCACATTTTCACCGTTACTAAAGCTCCTTCATTAGTGGCTCCTGTCTCAGCTCTTGTATATGTTCCACCATTATCAGGGATAGGGTCTTCTCGGGCAGTCACATCTTCCTCTAGCATATCTTCAAACCTAACAACATCTCCACAATAAAACTTTTTCATCCAACTCTCAACAATCACGTCATCCTTATCTATAACGTCCTATGGTTTCGTAATCCTATCTAGTAGACCTTGTTCCTCTTCGGTAACACTCAAGATGTTCTCAATATCCTACAAAACAAACCACTAATGCATATAAAATACATAATAAATGAGNTATTTGCACATCCTTGGACATGCTGGGTCTACGCCTTGAACCGAATCTCTGAAGCTAACCCTCAATTCCGTAATAGCCTCAAATGCTAGGAGCTAAAAATGTTACAACAATACGCTCATGTTAGTATCACATAGTATCATATAGTATCACATTATACATAAACATTATAATAGATGAAAAACTCATAAAATTTATTTAAAAGACTTACCTCCATTGGAATGCAGAAGCCTGGAATTGGCCATATCACATCTTCTTTTACATTCCCTCCAAAATGAGCCATAGTATGAGAAATTTGTTCCAAGATGTAATCAAAGGACATTCTACCCCAAGGGAATGTGCTACATAAGTTCATATCATCAATTGCTCTCAGTAGGAATTCATCCACAGAAGAGGCATCCTCNCAGAAGGGGCATCCTTACCAGTCTTTCTTAGCCCGAGAATAATACTTGATAGAAAATACAAGACCAACAACCTCAACCTATCACGAGAAGGTTCCATTCCCTCATGAACCTTTGCTTTCATGTCTTGGTATCTTATTATACCAGTGCCAAAATATTTCTTAACAAAGTTCATGCCTCTGGATTTCTTGTAGTTTAGTGGATAGTTTTTACAGTTCAATTCAGATATCAAAGCATGTTCCCTAATACCATAATTGATGGGACAACCATTGACAACAAACCATACCTCATTTTCCTTTTCTATACGTGCGGTTCTGAGGAGGAGCATCCACATACCCATAACCTTGTGGTTTTCATCCTTTGGCATGTGCAATATGTGCTTGAACTACCGATGATTATCAAAATAAATCTTCTCTAACATATTCATCGGGGGTCTAATTCTTTAAGTGTTTTTAGTACTTCAGCAACATAACACCTCGTTGATACCTTTATCTTCTTCTTGTACCCAGTCGGTGGAAAGTATATGCCCAAAGGTTTTAAAGCACCATCATCATAATCCTGCAAAAAACCAACAAACAATGTACTAACACGTGCTTCACGGATATCGCTTAATGTTCTTTCACTTCCTTCATCTCCTTCTTCATTGGTATGCAAACCTTCACCATAGTTAATTTCCTCATTTTCTTGTTGAACTTCTTCTTCGTTATGTTCTCCTGAATTTGTCTCTTGTTCCTTTTCTTGTATACCTTCACCAGAATTAATGTCTTCATTTTCTTGTTCAACTTCTTGTTCATCATCTTCAACCGGGTTAGCCTCGGTTGTGTCTTTGTTTTTGTCATCATTTTGTTGATCTTCAACCGCCTCATTCGTGTGATCAACCGTCTCATTCGCATCTTCAACCTCTTCTACCGCATCTTCAACCTCCAGAACTTCTTTCACATGAGAAGCTTTTTCTTTCACACGTTTGGTTTTCTTCTTCCTAGTCCATTTTGTCTTTGGAGGCATTTTCACTTTCTAAATTAAAAGAAAATTACAAACCTAATCGAGAGAAATCATATCCGAAACACACAACCAATGCAAATATCTCGACTTATTCAGTTTGCATTCAAACCCTAAATCGAAAAATTGAAGGTTTTTACCTCGAATTAATGTGATTTTTTCTTCTTGTTTCACGAGTTCTAGTTTCGCAAGAGAGAGAGAGAGAGAGAGAGAGAGANGAGAGAGAGAGAGAGAGAGAGAGAGAGAGAGAGAGAGAGAGAGAGAGATGAAGAACAACTGAAATCGATGATTTTATTTGTAAAATTTTGAATTCGAAAATTAGAAATGCTTAACTGATTTGCAGTTGTGTGTTTTTAGCGTTTGAATCGGGTTTTTAAAAAATGGTATTTAAGATCCGACGGATCTAACTTTTGGGTGGGAATTTCGCATCTTTTTTTTGTAAATAACTCGAATAAGATTCTCTTTTTAGTCTTTCATTTAGATTTTGATTTTAAAATAACTGTAAAAGAAATTACAGTTAAAATGAGGATATATCCGATTTTCGTTTGTGATGCAGGGACAATACAGACGATTTCTCGTTTTTGAGAACAAGAATTGAAAAAGAAGAAAAAAGATGATGAAGAACATAAGCAGATGGATGACCCAGTCGGTGGTGTCATGCATCCTTGCTTATTTTTGGAGACGATGAAACAAAAAGAGCCGAGATTGGACTGAAGGACGGCCACTCATACAACTCATTACTGTTTTGACCTTGGAGCAACCGGGTTCCCAAGATTAGATCCTTCACCTGAAAATGTTTTGAGAAAAATTCAACCGAGACATTATTAGTGTTACAAAATTGATACACATAGATTAGGTTTTTGTGAAGTGTAGGTGCACAAAGAATATTATCTAATCTGAGAGTGGTATTATTTGTACAGAAAGAAAAAAGGAACCAGTGTGAGTAACAAAAATACCAGAACCGTCGCCGATGAGAACCGTATCTGTGCCATGATATGGTTGATGTGATGCAAGGTTGTCAAGATCATTTGTCAAATGATGGATAGCGCCACTGTCAACTAACCAAGAGTTTGTAGCATAAGGTGTAGTCATGGGAACATGAGCCCGCGACTGCCATGGTGATTGGTGACTGTCGCTGGAGACAGAGGACCCTTGCTGTTGATGTTGGTAGAGTTGAGTGCACCGCTTGCCACTATGCTCATAGACACCACACAATTGACATTTGCCTTGGTATCCTCTTTGCACTCGATTACCATTCCTGGAATTTTTGTATTGCTGTGGTGATGAACCATAGTGTTTCTGTGAATTTGATTGGTTCGAGGTTTGACTGGTGCGCTAATTGTTGCGACCAGAGTGTTGTTGACGTGGACGAAAAGATGCAGCATTTGCTGTAACAAGTGGCGTGAATAAAGGCAGTGTTTCAGTCATGAGTTTGATTTGATGATTAAAGTGTTTTTCATGAACTCCAGGCAAAGAAGGAACAATTTCTCTGCCATCGAGTTGGTCCATAATCGATTAGTACTCATCAGGTAATCCCTGTAGCACACAATCAATTTGATCTTCATGTTCTACTAGTTTTCCCAGAAGAGCAAGTTGATCAAACTTGGTTTTGAGAGCTTGAATGTATTCATCAATGAAAATGGTACCTTTTGTGTGATTCTTAAGCTGAAGTTTAAACTGTTTGACATTGCCTCTACTAGGTTTGGCATAATTAGAGGAGAGAATCTGCCATATCTCGGTAGTAGTTTGTGCGCGAGACACAATGGGTTAAACCGTGACAAAGATGGAGCCAAGGAGACCACTGTAGAGAAGGCTGTCATGGTGAGACCATAGAGTGAAAGCTGGGTTGGTGACAGTGGTGTTGTTAGCAGCAACAAGAGTCGTCGGACGTGGTGCAATAGATCTGTCGAGGTGATGGACTAGGTCATAGCCAGGGGCAGACGTACTTAGAAGAAATTGGTGCAAGTGCACCCAACTCATTTAAAAAAAATCTATATAATTTTAATTAAATTTAATTAGATATTCAATAAAATAACATATAAATCCTCATTTTCTTGTTAAATAACATTTGTGCCCCCCAACAAAAAGAAGTTCTAGATTCGCTCCTGGTCATAGCCATCATAGAGTGCATGAACTTGTTGTCTCCACATCATGTAGTTGAAGGAATTGAGTTTGGTAATATTAGACATATTGATGTTAAGCAATGTGTTTTGGGTAGTGTCGATAGTGTCTATTGTATTATTAGACATGATGTAAGAGAACAGAGAGGAAAGACGATTGGGTGAGAGAAGGCGGATTTTTTATTTTTATTTTAGATTTCAAGAAACCTGTTCTGATACCATGTAAACAATAGAAATAGAGATTGTATATTGAGAAAAATATTGCATCAGGTAATATAGAAGTACATGTTTCTTAATCTAATGATTTGAGTATAAATGTAATTGATATGATTGATTGAATCATATCTCCTTAACATAGATAAGTTCATATTCTGTGTGGTAGTTGTTGTAAAAGTTATTTATGTTAATTACTATTAATGACGAAATTTATTTTTTTTCTTTAATTTTTTAACAATGGCAAATACTGTAGTTTCTTTTAGGAATGCAATCGAAATAATAGTATAGCTAAAATATTAAACGTGTCAAATACCAATTAATCTTGCTTTCCATAATTATTTTCGTATTGCTTTCAATATTTTGTCGCTAAATGCAAATATTCCCCTCTTTGAAACAAATATTCCTTTAAATACATTGAACTATAACAACATATGAATTTATTTAGGTTGAAACAAATTAAGAATAGACTGATTTTGACAACAAAAAAAAGAAATGAATGATTAAATGTTACAATTGTACAATATGATTAAGTAAATTTAAACAATTAATAAAAAAAAAAAACTACAAAGAGCGAATTGATGCTCCTCCCATTATTTTCCTTCACCTATAGGCTTTAATGGTAAAGATTATTCCTAATAATTAATCTAAAAGAATATAACAAATTTAAAATGAATAAATAATCAATTTATGGAGCTTGAACGAAGCGGCCACCTTAACTAATCCGGTTAGTTAGTTAGTGACCAGGTCCACTCTGGCTGGGACCGGAGTGCTTACTGTATACAACCGGCTCACTCCGGTCGACAAAATGATGACCCTCACCCCCGGAGCTAGGACCAGAGTCTTTGATCGACCCAAGTGACAATCCATCGAAGAACTTAGCCAAATCGTTGGTTAAACCCAACGGACGAGCCTCCACCGTAAGAATTGAACCAATAACCATGGAAATTAAAATCGAACCAAGAACATGTTTGTTCATCATCATTTTCTTTGAATGGTTTTTCAGTTATTTTTTCCCTTAGATCCACTAGAAAATTGTATTTGTTGTGAAGAGTTCGTTCAGTTAGAGTTGGCTTATATAGTAGTGTGAATTAAGACTTAAGAGCCTTGAAGGAGAAGAAAAGTATGAATTATTTTCTTAGGTTTGACTTCGTAAGTTTAGAATTCAACAAGACGTGAGATTTGAATTTATGCTCCTTCATGGGAAAATACATAGGCTGCTTCTTGTTCTTAGTTGCCTTATTCTTTTCCCCAAAATCATATAGTTTAGGAGAATATTAATAGCCATCAATGAGGAATAGAGACAAGTTTTCCTTTCCTCCTGACTTAAGGAATAAAATTGATTTTTTTATTTAATAAGTTTGTTTCTTGTTTTGGAGCTAGCAGACTTTTAGTTGTACCGGTAGGACCATAGAAACTTTTTGGCGTCCAGGTCTGGTATGTTTTATATATATTGTGGTTCGCTTAAACCTTATGTTTGTTCTTGTATCATACTCGCTCCGTTTTAATATGTAAGTAGTTTTGTTTAAAAACGCGGCAGATATTAAGAAATTTTAATTTTTCTTGAATGAGTAATAAAAAGTTAGAGATATTATTATTTTTTTGCTGGAAAAACGCGAAAAGTTAT
The DNA here is from genome assembly GCA_900406425.1 of Iberis pinnata. NCBI lineage: Eukaryota > Viridiplantae > Streptophyta > Magnoliopsida > Brassicales > Brassicaceae > Iberis > Iberis pinnata. The sequence continues at coordinate 2,289 of OVBE01017106.1, read as the reverse complement.
AGAGAGATTATTGCATATTATTTTGCCTTTAAATTTTTAATAGAATATTATTTATTTAAATTATTTTATTATTTTGGAATTTGAGAACATCTTATATTATGAAATAAACCATTTTGGCTAAAACTACTTATATATAGAAACAGAGGAAGTATTAGAATAAGATTCGGATAAAATGCTTATATAAATAAAATATTTGGATTTTAGAATTAATTTTCTGCATGATTATAATTCATATAATTAAGTTATATATTAAATCTCCTATTTAGTTTCTTATAAAATGAACACTTTAAAACAATAGTCCAATACATCCATAATTTATATATATATATATATAACCTTGAATTTTCAAGAAATTTGTTTAGAGAGTTTGCATCTCTATAGACTATAGAGAGATGTTGAATCTAGGATCGTCGATCCGAAGATTTGAGTTCGTATTTAATAAAGGAATATTACAGCTCGTCGATAATAGGCGCATCGACAGTACCGACGCGCTTAACTTTTCTTTACAAGTGTTTAGGTGCGTCGAAAGGGTTTAAGAAGAAAGTGTTAGATCGTCGAAATAAGCTCTGACTTCTCTCTATAAAAACCAACCCTCTTCCACTTCGGGGTGATCTTCTATTTATATCAGACTCATCATCATTACGAGTAGCCAGCTAGGTCTCCTGTTCATGCGGCGGTCTAGCTGATAGGGGAATGTATGCTGTGCTAGGAAGGTGGAAGGTGCAATGTTGAGTCGGCTGATCCACGCGTTTTGACGCGCCGGTGAGGTGGGCCTCCACTTCTTCCTTTTCTTCGCGGGCTTTGTCTTGATGGGCCTGGGGACTTGGGCCCATATCCTACAATAAGTCCCCCCCAAGTTCGTCGAGACTAGCATAGGTGCAGTTCGGCGGACGCAATCCTTCTTTTGGGCTCAATCTCGACAGGTCGCTCTTTTAATTCGCTTCGTCGTTGTCTTATCCAGCGCGCTTACATGGACTGCGCTTCTAACGGTCGGCGCTAGAATCGAGGATGGTTGGCTTTGCGGGGAAGTTTCTTCTGCCGGTCATTTGTCTCTTTGTCGGTTCGTCTACCGGTAATCCCTTTGGTTACCGCTTCGTCTCCCGGTAAATTTTGACTGGGACGCTTCGCCTTCCGGTTGCTTCTCTATATATACCCCCTTGCCTCTTCATTGTTATCACTTCGCAATTCTTGATCAAGGTATATTTTTGCTCTCCCTTCTCTCTACTTTCTCTCTCTAGCTTTCCTTAATTTCTTTTCGACGCGATGGGTTGTGACCTCATGAATCTGGATATCGGTAGTAGTACTAGTGCGTCTGAAGAGGCGTCGTCAAGCCGACCCGTCGAATCTTCTGCGGGTGAGTCGGTTCGTCAGACGGATCCTACGACAAGTACTTCGTCTGGTGAAGACATGATTGCAGAACCAGTGAAAGACGCGCCTGGGAAACTGGTCGAGGCGGTGAGTAAGACGAACTCTCTTACAGATCACATGGACGTGATCCCATTGTCGACGAGAAAAGAGTCGCGTGGTAATGCCGCGCAGGATGATCCGATGGACACGGTCTCTCTGACTGTGAGGATTAAGACGCTTGCGAAGAGACGCGCCACAACGAGATCTTCTAAGCCTAAGAAGAAGATTCCCCCGAATAGTGATGCCACACGAAGTGCGACAACTACGACATTTGAGTCGTTCGTTCCTTGGTCGGATGGGGAGGGCTCGTCCGCTCTTCCTCTATCCGATATCGATGATATGACTAGCATCAAGCCTTCAATCATGACGAAGGCGCACCTTCGGAAAATGTCGGTCGAGTGCGGCATCACCGATCCCAACCTTGTATTTTGGGTTCCAGGCCCGAGGGAGCGACCGTGGGATCCTCCGCAAAGCTACTTTGCTGTATTTGAGGATTACTTCGCCTGTGAGCGGCTGTGGTTCCCTATTCCGAAGGTGTTCGTCTCCTACTGCACGAAGCGATATATGAGTATTTCACAGCACACAATCGCATCTATTCGCACCTTGGTGGGGATGCTATTTTTAGCGGCCGAAGTTGGGGTCGAAGTTTGCACTGAGTTTTTTACCGACGCGACAAAGTTCTCTACCGGCACAATGATGGTGGATAAGGTTTGCTACCCGACGGGCATGTTCTATGTGTCGTGGAAGAATCTGTACAGAGCCATCGATGGGGTGCCGAGGAAGATTTGGGATTGGCAGCGTTGGTGGTTGATAGTAGGGATTTTTCGTGTGAAAAACGTTATCAATTCCTATTACACTATCATATCGTTGTAGTGATAATAG
>OVBE01017105.1:0-10588 GCA_900406425.1 Iberis pinnata | reverse complement strand
GCTAAGCAATATGCTGAAGAAATCATGTCCAAGGTGATGATGCTCTATATAATTCCTACTTAGTCATCAGTTTTGTTATTGATACTCTTTTTTTTCCTGTATCAAATTTAGGACCAAGAAATTATCAACCTGAAGAGACATATTGATGCTCTTGTTAAAGAAAGAGAGAGGTTAGACTTGTTATACAGTTATAATATAACTGCTCAATCACAAGCATAGATGCCGATAAATTCTTAGTAAGTTGTCCTCTCTTGAGATGATCCTGCAATTTTGTGGACACTTTCATGTCAGAGTTGAACAAGAAAGATACAGATGTTCTTGCGACACAGATATCTTTGGACCAACTACAAGAGCGAATTTAGTTTCTATCTATGCAAAACGAAATGTTGAAGGTAAGTAGGAGTTTCTTTCACATCACCATTTTATATGCTTTTCAAAACTAACTGATTCTATCTTTCGTTTGCAGAATGACAAGAGCAATTTGCTGAGGAGGTTAGCTGAATTTGAACGAACAGTCTGTAATACACGACGGGCCAGTTTTCAACAGACAACGGAAGTATGTATAATACTTCAAACCAAGAATATGGTGAAGAAGTCAATTATTGATTTTAAGATTCTAAAATTTCCTCTTTTTCATCAAACAGGATACTACAGTGTCATTTGAACTTGCGGATACGGATTATACTAAGAGACTGGAGAATGCTCAGAAGCTTCTGTCCCATGCTAATAATGAATTAGCAAAGTATCGCAAAACCAGCAATAATAATCAATCTACAAGAACTCAAGGACAGAGCTCTGGTACAAATTACCGGTAAGAGTTTTTCTCAAGGTACAACAATCTGAATAAGGCACAAGATCTGCAACTGCGGCTAAACAAATATGATTTTAGAGAAAAGAGAGGTGATTTGGACACACACACACATGACCATAAGTCCCACGTCTAGTAGCTTGACCAAAATGTTTTTGTGTTTAAAGTGGAATTGTTGTTAATAAAGATGCATATATGTTTTTTGTAACTGTCCTGTTGTTTGTGTTTGTATTTGGTATGTGTATATTGTTTTTTATAAAGGAAGAGTTTGCAATTAGTGTTTTGGTGTTAAGGATGTAGTCTACTTGACCATGATTGCTATAGTTTTGCTCCAACTCTAACTTTAAGTCTTGTACATATATACAATCAGACCTTGTAAATATTCAAAGGCAAAGGGTACAAAAAGATTCTCATGACTTCAACCTCCTTAGAGCAGACATGAACAAAAATACAGGTGAAATTCAGACATATGTAAGGGTAAGATTTTTGCATGATGTTATTGTGTTGTAGAAAAGTGTGATGTAGGGTCTAGCTAAGGAATAAAGTTCAAATAAAAAAAATATATGTTCTTTTGCTTCTCAAGGGATGTTTGTTGTGTTTTGTATTCCCTTTTGGAATCTCCTTGTTTAGTGGTTCTGTATATACTTTGCTATGTTAATGTATATCCTTGCCTTTTGTTTCTGCGACCTCACAGAGAATAAGTCTTCATGAATGGAAAAGGTTAACTCCTTTCAAGCAAAGTATAAATATTTCATCCTTATTCCTAAACACAGTTTTTTTTCTTTCTATCACATATAAATAGAAAGTTGATAGAGTGATGGTTATCTGCATATTCAGTAGTTTCCTTTGTGATTTCTGCATATTTTCTCATGGCCAGTTTCGGTGATCATGATGGTAAGTATCATCTCTCTTCCTCTCCAGAATTTTCCCTTTCAACATTTAGATAATATGTTTTTGTGACTAAAAAAAGAAGGATAATATGCACTAAGTTGTTTAACCGCACTAAGTTGTTTCATCTTACTCCTAACTTCTTATAAAGCTTTGTCTTTATTAACTACCTATCGTTTTTCGAACTTGAGTCATTTGATTACATTTGACTATTTTGCTTGCTCATTTGGATATGTCCGATGTAGCGCAATATTTTCTATTTGCTTCTATGTAATCTCTTAGTATGGAATGAAAAAGTTGTGACAAAAAAAAAAAAAATGCTTTTGTTGTTGCCTTGTTTTGTTATGAAGAGTGTGGTTGAATTCGTTTTCCCCTGTCATTTAGTTTAAAGGTAAATGTGATTTTGTGAGAAATTTTTGCAGAGATAATAAATTCTATCTCTGATTCACCACCAACGCATTACATGGTGAAGATAGAGTCTTTCTCACTTCTTACAAAGCATGCTATAGAGAGATATGAAACTGAGAGCTTTGAAGCTGGAGGCTATAAATGGTATCAATTATCACACAACTTTATTCTATCCTCTTTCTTTAATTATTAACTAATACTTTTTTTTTATTAAACATTGATCATCGTTAACACATGATGGTATCTCAAACCATTCTTATTATTAGAACGTGACTCAATTATTCAGTGCTTTTCACTGATGGGATCCAACTTGTACATTATTTTAGGGTGTGGTCACTGGTTATGTTTTTGACAAAACACCTTAACATATTCTTCTTTTCTCTTATCAATGGACCAATTTAGTCTCTCTCCTCTTGGTTTTCCTTAACTTTACATGTGAATTTGAACCACATTTGCTTTATTTAGTAACTTAACTATGTATTATTTCTAACAGAATAAATGGTATTTTGCTTGTAGGAAACTGGTTCTGTATCCAAATGGAAACAAGAGCAAGAATATAAAACATGTTTCTGTTTACTTGGCTCTAGCTGACTCTACTTCATTAGGTCCAGGTTGGGAAGTTTCCGCTGTTTTCCGTCTCTATTTGCTCGATCAACACAAAGATAACTATATGATCCAACAAGGTAAAGATTTGTAACTTCTCTGTTTCTCTCATTCTGATCCAACCTTAATATACACATTTTTGGTGTTGCAGGCAAAGAGAGACGGTTCCATGCGATCAAGCGCGAATGGGGATTCGATAAATTCATTCCTACAAGTACCTTCTTCGATGCATCGAATGGTTACCTAATAGAAGACACTTGTATGTTTGGAGCTGATGTTTTTGTTTCTAAAGAGAGAAGAAGTGGAAGAGGAGAATGTTTATCAATGGTTAAAGATGCTACTAGCTCCAAACACGTTTGGAGAATTGAGAACTACTCCAATTTAGACAAAGAAAGCTATGACTCAAATCCTTTCTTCGCTGGAGATACAAAATGGAAGATACGGTTTTATCCAACGGGAACTAAGCAAGGAACAGGAACTCATATTTCTGTATATCTGATACTTGCAGATCCTGAAGCTGTTTCAGATTCTACAAAGATATTTGCTGAGTTTACTATACGAGTATTTGATCAGTTACAAGGCAGGCACATTGCAGGGAAAGGTAAACACTCACAATACACAATTCTTATGAATCACTTCACTTCTTGATTTGTAACTTGTGTGTTTGTGTGTAATGGTTGCAGTTACTAAATGGTTTAGTAGATCGAGTTCAGAGAATGGATGGGTGAAATATGTATCAATGGTTTATTTCACACAGCCAAACAGTGGCTTATTGCTTAAAGATGTATGTATCGTTGAAGCAGATGTCTGTGTTCATGGAATCACTAGTTCACTCTGATCTCACAGCTTGTCAAAACTTGATAAAGATGATAATATCAAATATTCTTTTATATATAATCTTCTCAAAAGAAACAAGAAATACAAAATATGACTTTTTTTTAACTTTCTTAACACAGCAATAACTTAAAATAATAATCCAATTTGCTCATATTTGTTTTTCTTTAAAGCTGAAAAGAAAAAAGAATAAACCCATTTCAGAAAAACCCTAAAGTAACAAACCAAATCATGAGAGATGTAAACCAGGTTTCAAGCTTGGACCTTGTTGGACTTGAGTGGCTTCACAACCTCCCAAGTGAAATCAGCATCGTCTCTTCCAAAGTGACCATAAGCTGCAGTCTTCAAGAACCTACCATTTCCTCCTCTCTTCAAATCCAAGTTAATCGATATCATCCCTGGTCTGAAATCAAAACTCTCCTTCACAATCTCAAGAATCTCCTTGTCTGGTATCTTTCCTGTTCCGTAACTGTCAACGAACACAGACAATGGCTCAGGTACACCAATGGCGTAAGAGACTTGCACAATGCATCTCCTTGCTAGTCCACTAGCTACAATGCTCTTAGCTGCTTGCCTAACGATGTAAGCTCCACTTCTATCGACCTTAGTTGGGTCTTTTCCGGAGAAAGCTCCACCTCCGTGTGCACCCCAACCACCGTAAGTGTCAATGATGATCTTACGTCCTGTAAGCCCTGCGTCACCATGAGGACCACCAATCACAAAACGACCTGAAGGGTTAAGATGGAAGATGGTCTTCTCATCAAGGTACTTCTCTGGGATGACTGGCTTGATCACATGCTCCTTAAGATCAGCTGCGATCTCATCGTTAGTCACAGTCTCATCATGTTGTGTTGAGATGAGAACAGTGTGGACACGTACAGGTACCATTGCTCCATTTTCATTCAAGTACTCAACAGTGACTTGAGTCTTACCATCTGGTCTAAGCCATGAGCAAGTACCATTCTTACGAACTTCAGTAAGTTTGGCTCCAAGCTTAGTAGCAAGGACATGGCTAAGAGGCATAAGCTCAGGTGTCTCATCAGTAGCGTAACCAAACATGTGACCTTGATCTCCAGCTCCAATCTCCTCTGGTTTCTTAGTGAGATGACCATGGACACCTTGTGCAATGTCAGGACTTTGTTGCTCAATGTTAACAAGGACTTTGCAATTGTCGGCGTCTAGTCCAACGTCGGCGGAGATAAATCCGATTTCACGGCAAGTTTTACGGACGATTTTCTCGTAATCTACATTAGCCTTAGTGGTGATTTCTCCGAAAACCATGACCATGTTAGTCTTGGTACATGTCTCGCAAGCGACTTTGCTCTCAGGATCTTGTTCTAGGCAAGCATCGAGGATTGCATCGGAGATCTGATCACAAAGCTTATCGGGATGTCCTTCGTTGACGGATTCGGAGGTAAACAAAAAGGATTCCATTTTCACGACGGATTCGAAAACAACCTAACAGTGAAATACAAAAAAAACTATTAAATTGAAATTGAAATCCAATACCAGATCTACAATACTCTAATAAGCAAACGATAGTAGAGAATTAGAAAAGCAGAGATTTAGGATTCGTACCTAAAAGGAGATAGTATTAGTAATGGAAACTGCTCAAGAAATGGGATGATAGTATAGTACGAAGGAGAAGAAGGAGAAGCTATATATATAAGAAGCCATTAATAGGGGTAAGATTGTCATTTGAGTATAGAAAAGAAATGAGATCTAGAGATCTGACGGATTAAATTAGATCTATGTATGAAAGTTAATATCAACCGTTGGATTTGCTTAACTGGACCACCGCGTGCATATGCAACTAGACAGCATCTAATGAAGATCGTGATTAATATTAATGAGTTGAAAATCAATTTAATAGATTTTAATCAATCATCTTTCAATGCTAAATTTTTATGCTAAAGCATGTACATCGTAGTTTAATGACATCTAAAAAAAAAATTTGCATCATGAATGGCTGCTTTTTTTAGTTTTGTTTTTAGATTTATTAAAAAAATAATATATATTTTAATTTTTTGCTTTAAGATATTTGATTTATAAATCCAAAAGATCAATTCCTTGAAATACAACAAAAATAATGTCGATCAGTTCCTTGAAGTACAACAAAAATAATTGCATATTCTAAAATATTACATACTTTTAATTATTTTTAAAAAATTATAATAAAATTATTTTCCAAATATAACACAAACATGAAAACTAAATTTTAAACGTTAATTTAAATTGGTTGATTTATGTTACTAATAATAATTTAAGGTAAAAGTATTAAAAGTTTATGATTTAAATTTAAAATTTTATAATTATTTCAAATCTATGGTACTCTTAAGAAAAAATAATTTCGTTATATTTTTAGAACAAATTAAAAATGTAAATTACTTTTAGAACATACATGATTTTTTGGATATTTTTTAGAATCTTCTTATAAAAATCTATGTTTTAGAAAAATTTAAAAGCTTGGATGGGAGATTAAAACAAAAATGGTTTCTGATTTATAAGAAAAACAATTTCTTAAGATCTTAGACTACTTACAATAAGGGTATTTAACCGTTGAATAACTACAATAAGAGTGTTAAATTTTTTTTCGTACATATGAATAAGCATTGTTGAATTTATTTAACATGTTGAATGGAAAGAATTGAGTCCTACTAGCAATCATCTATCGATAATTCTTGGTTTTTGTGTGGATTGATGAAAATAAGATATAGATGAGACACATGTTAGTATTTATTTGTGGATGAGATTTTATAGATTTTTTTCTCCTATCTTTAAAAAATCAGTTATTATATAATAAATTACTTTTTATATTTATAAATTTTATATCAAAACTCATAAAAAATTACACTATAAATAGATACTTGTTTTGTTTGATTTGGACACGGAAAAAAAAAATTGCAATACACAATAAATTTGCAATACACAATAAATATGCAAAACAAAAATAAATGTCCAATGTATATGAAAATAAATTTATAATACAGAAAATAAATTTGCAATACAAAAAATAAATCGGCAATACAATAAATAAATTTTTAGGTGGGGTATGGTGTTGAATTTTATTAAAGAAAAATATTAGTTTTGTAAAGTATAAAAATTGAATAGATGTTGAATTAATATGTGGAGGAAAAATGATACGTGGAATATTAGAAGTGAAAAAAAGAATTGTATATAGCTTAAGATTGGAATTTTAATAGTTTTTGAAAATCAAAAACCAAAAATGAACCTACGAAATAATAAAGACCTTAATAATCCTGGGCTGGTGTCGGTGAGTGAGAACGGGAACGTAATAACCGGACGGGGCAAGTTGAGAAATTAAACAACACAAAAGTCACATGCTGTCTCTTTACTCTTTTATTGAAGGGTCCACTCATCACCGGCAAAAACCAACATAACACTCTTTCTTTATTTTCACATTTGCTAGTGTCGGTTGGGTCTTGGTTTGTTATCTTAGACCAATGGGTCGATCTTGTCTGACTTCAGGAGGAAATTAAGCAAAATTACCCCAGCTTCTGAGTTTTTATCCGGTCTTTTTTTCAAGGTTATCTCCCAATAAATCAAACTCCATCACGTATAAGTTAATATTGTTACAATTGCTTTAAGCAATCGGGAATGATACTTAAAAAGAGATAAGCATTTTGATCTATTACAATGGCTATACGAATTGCTCTCTCTATCTCTTTTGAATCTAACCTCTCTCTTTGTTGAATGAAATAAATAAGACAAATATCTTATTAACGGTGGAAGTCCACTATTTATACATTGAGAAAATAGAATATAAGATAACACCAAATTTTTATAAGTTAAATTTGTTGTTAATAATATATATATCGTAATACCTTCCTTCAAGTTAGTAGTGAGAAATCTCGAACTCCCAATTTAAACACTAATTTTTCAAATGTCGGTCTTGGAAGTGCTTTTGTTAGTAAATCGGCAATTTGATCTTGTGATGAAATATGAGGACTAACGATCAAACCATCTTGAACTGCGTCACAAACTTGATGACAATCAGATTCTACGTGTTTTGTATGCTCATGTAACACCGGATTTGTTGCGATATGTATCGCCGCTTGACTATCACAATGAAGAGGAATCAGTTGGGAATGAGAAAGACCAAATGAACTATGAAATGCTATGAGCCACTTGATCTCGTGAAGAGTGTATGTCATGGCTCTGTATTCAGCTTCTGTAGAGGAACATGAAACTGTATGTTGTTTCTTAGTCTTCAAGGAGATGGGAGAATCGCCTAAGAACACAACATAAGCGGATAGAAAACGTTGAGTGCGAGGACAAGCAGCCCAATCAGAGTCGCAATAGGCAGTCAGTTGTAAATCACTTCGAGTAGAAGAATGCCATGTAAAGAGTGCCTTTCATATAACGAAAACGACGCAAAGTTTCTTCCCAATGAGCAACAAGTGGTGCCTGCATAAACTAGGAAAGAATACGAACAACATAACACAAGCCCGGACGAGTGATCGTGAGGTATCTGAACCTCCCTACTAGTCATCGATAAGCATTAAGATGTGCGCAAGAAGGACATGTATCCGAGCCTAGTTTATGGCTTAGATCGACTGGGACGAGATATGGCTTAGCTCCAAGTAAACCTGCTTCCGTAATGATATCCAAAGAATATTTCTATTGAGATAGAATAATACCTTCGGTTCCTCGAGAGACGTCAATGTCGAGGAAGTATTTTAACTTGCCTAGGTCCTTCATTTTTAAAAAAGATGAAGATGAGCGTTAAAGTCTTGAATCGATGTAAGGTCATTACCAACTATGACAAAACATCCACATAAACCAAGATGTGAATAATGACATTACTCGTGATCAAAGAGAAGAGTGAATAATCGTGATAGAATTGAACAAATTCATAGTCACATAGAGCGGAAGAGATTTTAGCGAACCGACATATAGGAGCATGTCGTAATCCATATAATGACTTCTTTAAACGACCAACTTCGAAGAATCACATGTATTGAATCACGAAGGCAATTTTATATAGACTTCTTCTTGGAGATTGTCGTGTAAGAACACATTGTGAATGTCCATTTGATGTACTTTCCATGCCTTAGCCGCAATGATTCCAAGGAGATAACGAACAGTCTTCATCTTTGCAACGGGCGCAAAAGTATCTTTGAGATCAGTGCATGGTTTTTGTCGATTTCCAAGTGCAACAAGTCTTGCTGTATGGCGTTCTATCGTACCATCATAGTTAAGTTTAATCTTATATATCCACTTGCATCTTGTAGCTCGTTTTCCTGTAAGTAAGTTAGTCATGGACCAAGTATTATTTTGTTCCAAAGCTTGAATCTCGGCACTCATGGCTTTGCCCCAAACCGGAGATTGCACAGCGTCTTTGTAAAATTTTGGTAATGTACTTTCAAGAAGATATGTCATGAAAGCAAAATTTTTAGAATAATAACCTTAATTCACAAGACAAGATGTGATAGGATAGATACGTTTATCAGAAATCGAATACAAGACTTTAGGCGGAGAAGAAAGAACGGAAGGAGAGTGTACTTTTTTGGTGACGTAATATTTGAGGAGAATAGAAGGTTTTCGGACTCTGTGTCCGCGTCCCAAAGTGGCTATTAAACTCGGAGAAGCCGGAGGAGGTGACTCTAGTGAGATATCGGAGTTGTCTTGTTCTACGATTGGTGGAGAAGATGAAGAAATTTCATTAATTTGTGAGTTAAGAGCTACAACATGAGGAAATGGTAGAATCCAAGCATCTTAAAGTGGTGAAGATACATGCATAGTATGAGAAGTCGTAGGCTTGAAATTCGAGTAAAGAAAGATGTCTTCTTGAAACTGAACATCTCTACTCACGAAGAATTCTTTCTCCTCAAGATCGTATAATCGCCAAGCCTTTTTCCCAAAAGGATATCCAACAACGATACATTTTCTGCTCCACTTGCCAAACTTATCTTTGACAGAGAATGAAGGTGTGAGTAACACAAACAATTAAAAGTTCAAAGCATGTATAGGCTGGTCTTGTACCATACACAAATTTGTATGGGATTTTTCCATTAAGAACCGGAGTTGAAGTTTGATTAATGAGTTATGTTGCAATCAAGATACTTTTGCCCAACAATAAATTGGTAATTTACTTTGAAACAAGCAAGCTCGAGCTACGTTGAGAATGTGTCGGTGTTTCCTTTTTATATCTTATGATTTCTATGTGTTTTACATTCCATTATGAATGTATTTTAGATAGATTCAATAGCATTTAGGCATGTGTAGGTTGCGTTTGCATACCATTTCATATTTCAGGTGATAGAGACCAAGGAACCAAGTTATGGATCAAAAAGAGGTTTTAAAGGTGAAGAAGAGCTTGAAAACAGAGCACATCAGTCAGGAGCATCGGCCAAAAAGAAGAGCTAAACCGATATGAAATTGAAGAAAAACCAGGAACTAGTATCGGTATGTTACATCGGTCAAAGGCTGACCGATATGGCCACATCGGCCAACCACATCGGTTAGCCTAGACCGATGTGGTCGGCTAAGTCAACATAATTTCTTTCCTATTTTGACTTTTTGACCCATTTTTAGTGGGTTAACCTAAGTGTTTTAGGGTTAACCAAATGGATATTAGCATGACTATATAAGCTTTTACCCTAATTTTAGGGGATTAAGCTTATTTTTCCTAAGAACTTTTGTAATCATTTTGGATCTTCTTCTTATTTGAATTTTATTTCTTGTTTTTGATTGTTGTTTTCATTCTCAAATCTACTTCTAATCATGTTTTATCACACATCTCTCATAAAATTTGTGTTATCCATATAATTAGTGAGTAGTGATCCTTAAGTGAATGGTTGGGTAGATTTAGGGAATTAGATGAAGGATTATGGTGTTTAGGAGTTNNTGGTGTTTAGGAGTTGTAATTCATAAACCTTCTTATAATTGATGTCCTTAATGCTAGAATTGAATTGATCTCTCACTTTTAGGAGTTAGGAATTTTGCGTCCGAAAGGTGTTCGACAAAATGCCGAAACCAATCTTTATAAGCTAAATGAGATCTAGCCAAGACATTGTGTTAGTT
>OVBE01017103.1:0-10589 GCA_900406425.1 Iberis pinnata | reverse complement strand
TATATATATATATATAATCTTCCTTTTTAATATATAGTAGAATATTATAGTTATTAACTCTTATAAAAGAAACTAAGTAGGTATAAATAGTAATTTCATTATAAAATGGTTTGATTTAAATTTTAGATTTGTTGACAGCTTCGAGATGGATATTCAGATCTGGATACTGTGCCGTCAATGGAACCAAACGAAAGCACCTTTGTGTTTCACAATGAAAAAACTAAGGTAAATACGAATCTTCAGTTGAGTAATTTAAAGTGTTGTTATGATCATGCATTACCCTGTGTTTAAACAGAAAGGAATAACAAAGCCTGTTCATGTTGTTGATGTTCCTGGACACTCTTGGCTTAGATCTAAGTTAGACGAATACTTGCCACAAGCAGCTGCTATTGTCTTTGTAGTAGATGCAGTTGAATTCTTACCGAATCGCCGAGCAGCTTCAAAGTATACCTAACTAATTACGACATAAGATGCTTTTCTTAGGCATAAGTGAGAGGCTCAACACTTGTTATGGTTTTGTACTTCTTCAGGTACCTTTATGATATTCTGACAAATGCAAGTGTGGTTAAGAATAAGATCCCTCTTCTGATTTGTTGTAACAAGACAGACAAAGTAACTGCTCACACAAAAGAGTTCATCTGCTTGCAGATGGAGAAAGAAATGTAAGATTGATTATTATGGCGACTTATTTGTTGTTTGATCATCGTTTGAAATTTTGAGTCGTTGCGATGATAAAATAAATTATGCAAAATTAACAAAATAAATCTATTATATAAATTAAAAAATTAAAATAAGGAAAATAAATTAATAGAAATTTAGCTCTCATTGATGCTCCTCTTGTTAACAATGTGTCATGTGTGTGCTTTGTAGAGAGAAAGTTAGGGTTTCGAGGAGCTCGAATGGGATTGACGGAGATGTGTTTTCCTTTTCGCATTGTTATAACAAAATCACCATCGCTGAAGCTTCTGGATTGAGAGGACAAACAGATCAGGTTCAAGAGTTCGTCAGAGAATATGTTAATTAAGCCATTTGAGAGTCAAAATTCTACTATCTGAGCATCAATCATTCACTATATGAGAGTTTATGATTATAAATGTTTTTAAGGGGTTTTGGATGTTGGAAACGTGTCAGTGCCTTAAAGAGTTTGTTTATCAGAGACTGAACACGATGCTAATCATGAGAGTATGGTTTTGCTCGTTTCTCCATCCATATATAGTGTTGCATTTGGACGTAAATGCTTATGATCACTTTAAAGATCTAGATGCAACTTTGAGGTGCCAAAACATTAAAATCTAAATGTTATAGATATTTGAGATGTCGTGAAAATGTAAGAAATCTCATTTATTAAATTAGATAGTTTCTTCAAACTCATGTGACTATTTATTAAAGAAGTATAATTTATCCGTTTGACATTTCATACCAAATCAATTTTCTTGACATTATCTTATGTTGATATATAATTTCATTATCAAATTACCTACCACCTACCTCCACGAAGGCAATTGTAAAGAGTACCACCCTCACTGAAATTCCTAGAAAACACACAAAGTTAATATACTATTGACTGTACTTACACACGTAGACTAAAAACCGTAAAAGAATGGAATGAAATAAAATTGAATACAAATGTCTAGTATAACACCAAAATTTAATCACTAAATTCATCCAAAAACAATTGTATCTAAATTTTTAACATACCTCATTTTCGAGTTTGTGTAACCTTAGGTCTATCGAGATTCACAGAAGATTCACCTAACTTGGTTTATGTCTTTCACGAAATCCAGTTCCTGTATCAGTTTCATGAATTAGACTGATTAGTTTGTAGAGGAGAAATCGCAAAAGATGAACCCTAATTATGTAAAAGGGGATTTCCGAACACAATTTTGCCTATATCAACACTTCAAAGAATTTTTTTTATAGACAAAAACGAAGTTGTTTGGTTAAGTGGGATTAAAATTTAATAAACATCGTCGTTGATCTCTAATCTACGTGTAATCCTAATCAACACGGTTAACGGTGGATTAGACGGTGTTAAACAGAAATTGTGTTTTAGCACCGTGTCTAATGTTCATGATCAAAAATATTTCATATGAGAAGTTTAGGATGATTTAAACACTTATCTAAAGTCTAGGTATGTAAACTCACGATACAGAAAGTTCAGGTAGGAATTGACCATTNCCCCCCCCCCCCCTTAAAAGCTCACTTGATGTTTTATGTGTTACACCTTCTCATTTATTCTAAAAGGTTTAATCTAAATATATATAATTATATAGTCATTTAAAAAATATCTTAAATTAGCATGATATGTTACAAAATTGTCATTCATTATTATTATTTATTTTATTAACGACAATTTTTTCATTTAAGCTATTCAGATATTCAATTAATATACCATAATTAAAAAATAGGAGTTATAGTTATAGAAAACATGTATATATTTAGTTTTTATTTGTTAGGTAGAAATTTGTTATTATATTTATAATTTTTGGTAAAATTTATGAGTATATTTTTGGCTCATAGTTTTTAATTAAGAATAATTCAAGTTAACAATATTTATATAACATTATATATTAAATTTTACAAAAAATTATCTATAATTACTTTAATATTTATCATCTATAAAATTTACAATACTTATATAACATTATTTATATAAAATACAAGCACTTAAATTCATGCAACTTTTATTGAACAAATTTATATTGAATTTATAAAAATATTTGAAATTTATATGAATATAATATAGTTTGTTTGGATATAATTATGTTAATATAAATATTAAGTTAAATATTTCAATACATAAAAATATTATATTAATGAATTTAAATATTGTATACTAATAGAATATTTCCATTATATATATATATATTTTAAATATTAAAATTTTAGTGTTATATATAGTTGGGTCATGGTTTACAATCTATTTTATTAAAGTCTATTTTGAATGTAAACCTAATAAAATTTTATAAATATAATTTGGGTGACGATATATCCAAATTTTAGGCTGTTTCATTAATAGAAAAGGGTTTGGGGTACAACCTCTTTGGTATGTCTTTGCAATTATTATTATAATTATCATCAATATAATGTTTAAAAGAGTGAAAAATATATAATTTGACGGGAAAATCTGGTCCCGCGTTTTTGGGAAAAGTTGTTTCCTCATTTTGGCAGAAAAAATGTTTTGGCGAAAAAATGCGTTTTTCGGATTTTTGATGGGAGAACGCGTTTCTGTATTCTTGGTAAATGACGGAAAATGTGTTTTCTCCCAACTTATTTGTCTTTTACACATTCGAGATGGTGAACCCAAACTCACATTTTTTAGCATATCAAATATCTAGAATTTTATGATTTTAGTATCTTGAATCCATATACTGCATCTGGATACTGATTTTAAAGTGACCAAACAAACAACATTTGAACGTTACAACATTTAAATACAGAAACGAACATGTCATAAATCGGTTCATTATAATTAAGTTTTCAGCATAACAATATAATTATAGAAATAGTAAATCATAAATCTTAATATAGTAAATAATACATTTAAGGTATTTTAATTAATTTTGGGTGCATGCAAACTTTTTGGGATCCAAAAAATGTCAGTTATAAATCGATCTCATAATGTTGACTCGATCTGAACCCAATATGATCCGACCCGAACTAAACCCAAATTTTTTTAGTCCTATATGGATAGTAAATTACTATACCCGGAAAACATTAACCCAAATTTTTTGATCTGAATCTGAGCTGAAAATTTGAATGATGAGAAAATACTTTAAAATATCCAAAATGGTAAAATATGTCTTTAGGGATTTAACTAGTCAAACCACTGTGAGTATTTTGTAACGACGCTGATATATTAAAATACGTTTTTGTACAAATTCTGAAAATACATATTTGTTATCAAACAAAGACTTTTTAGAGGAGAGAGAAGACTTATCTTTCTTTCTTTTTTTGTGGTCACGGGAGAAGGAGACTTAAATGTTACAAGAGCACAGTTTTGAGATTTCAGATCCAACTTTCTTCATCTTCTTGGTCTCAATCTCTTAGAATACAACCATGGAATCTAATGGTGTTTTACTACCCTCTTTTCATGAGCATCATATCGTGCCTTGGAAAGATCTTAGGAAATGTTATTGTTGTAAAGGCTACGAATCTATCAACGATGGCTTCTATTGCAAAATCTGCGATTTTTTTTTCCACAAGAGATGTAGTGAGTCCTCTGAATATATTCAACTCCAGTGTCACTCCATTCACACTCTCAAGCTTAAATATAAATCATGTAATTTATGTGATTTATGTGGAATAACTTTTTCTGATGATTGCTACTACTGTAAGATATGTAACTTCAGCGTGGATTTATATTGTGCCAAGTACCAACCTCCAGATGTTATTGACGTTGCCGAGACACATCACCACAAACTCAACCTTGTAAAGGAGGTGATCGATTTCCAATGCTCTGCTAAATGTGGCATGGATGGTTATGGGTTTCCTTACAAATGTCATGAATGTGATTTAGCCTTCCATGTGAGATGTGCATGGTATCCATCACAAGTAAATTTTCAGTCTGAGATAAACCATTCTTACCATCCCTTGCACCCTCTGAAGCTTCACAGGGTTAAGCCACTAGACTATTCTGATGGAAAATGTCGTCTTTGTGGAAGAAATGTTGATGAATTTTTTTACCATTGCTCTTCATGTAACTTCACCTTGGATATGCGATGTGTCTTACACCCACCACCACAATCTCTTTTTGATATGAAAGTTCATGATCACAAACTCACCCTTCTCCCAAGACTCATTTCTTTTGCTTGTAATGCATGCGGCCTTAAAGGAGATCGTAGCCCTTACGTATGTGTTCAATGTGATTTTGTGATTCATGAAGATTGTTTTACCCTTCCACGTCTCATTAATGTCAACCGACACGAGCACCGTGTTTCTCGTGTTTCTCTTATTGGTATTGTGAATTCTGTATGTAGAATTTGTCGTCAAAAGGTGGATTGGACTTGTGGAGGTTATTCTTGTCAAAAATGTCATGGGTATGTCATGCATTCAAAATGTGCTACCAGAAAAGATGTATGGAATGGATTAGAACTCGAAGGAATACCTGAAGAAATTGAAGATATAGAATCTTATGTGGTAATTGATGACAATACGATACAACATTGCAGCCATAAAGAGCATTATCTAAGACTCCACATTAATAGTTTTATTTGTGAGGACAACAAAAAGCGTTGCAACGCATGCAACTATCCGATTGTTCTGCAATCCTTTTATGGATGTATGGATTGTGATTTCGTTCTTCACCAAACTTGCGCCAAATATCCGAGAAAGAAATGGCATGTGTTGCACAATGATCGACTTACATTAGTTACAAACGAGGTTGGTTCTTTTAAATGTGATGGTTGTAATATATACTCCAATGGTTTCAGGTACGAGCATAGTTATAAGAAGTTTGATGTCATCTGCGGTTCAATTTCCGAGCCATTTTTCCATCCAAGTCATCCTCACCACCCTTTGTATTACATTCCAACAGAAGATCGTGATATATGCAATGGTTGCAAACAGGAATCATCTCATGTGCTCAAATGCATTGAGGATGGTTGTAGATTTTCCTTGGAATTTGCATGCGCCACGCTTCCACAAGTAGTAAAGCATAGAGTTAATGATCATTCTCTCACACTATGCTATGGCGAAAAGGCAAGTGGTAAGTATTGGTGTTATATTTGTGAGACTGAAACCGATCCAGAGAAGTGGTTCTACACATGTAAAGACCATGAAGCTAGTTTGCATATAGAATGTGTGCTCGGAGACTTTGCAAGGCTAATGCTAGGACGCACAATAAAGTATTGGAGCAATTTATATGAGGTGGTGCTGAATAATAGTATATCTCGCCCATTATGCGGCTGGTGTAAATCGCATTGCATTCCCCCAATAATCTTGAAGATGCTTAGAACCTCAAATGTGTATCATTGCTCTTGGGATTGCGTACGGGCCAGCCAAAATTAGTTGGCAAGGTGATATATGTAAGTATGCTAAACGAAGAATCCTAGAGTCAGTTTCTTTAATGTATCATGTAAGAGTTTATTTCCATACTGAATTCATTTCTATGATCTACTAAATATTGCCTTAAAACAAAGAATACATGCCATCAATCCAAGCTCATCTCTTGCATGGTCGGGCAGCGCATTCAGAGCTTGCATTATGACTCTCACTCCCGTTATGCTACTATGGCTCAGCGCTGGACCTCTTTTATGGTCTAATTCTATCACCTCGTCGAGGCTCTTTCAGTTTTTCCCAGCTTTTTCTCTCTCCTTCTCCTTGGATGTTGCGAGATATAAGGTTTGTACTCTTTTTCTTGACACTAGTTTTATCCCACAGGGTTTTCTAGTCCAAGTTTTAACTAGGCAACCTTATATCCACCAATTGCGCGTCCTTCTTCTGTCAGCTCTACCTTGTTTTGTTGTAGTTCTTTTGCTTATTGCTCATTGTAAATAACTTATGATATATAAATTTAACATTTCATTAAATAAAAAAGAAAACAAGAAAACTGCAATTATTGTTTTTTTTTTTTTTGGCTTAAAACTTAAAAATCTAAAGACATTATAAAGTAAGGTTTGTATACCAATATACAAGCTGTATTTTTTCCTAAAACCAGAAACAGAATTGTTGGTAAATGACTAAAAAACAAAATTTACAATTGCTCTTCCTCTTTGCGGTCTTTCGATTCCACCAATTCAAATATTAAAAAAATGTCTTTGTGGGTTCTGAAAGATAAAGTATTAGTCAGTAGTATTCACAAGAAACTTATATATTTGTATGTTCCAAAATTCAAATATTTAAAGCTGTTTATATATACCCTCCTTTGCCTAATGTTTTCTCCTTCGCTTTCTAAATCTACTGAGTTATGTTGGATTATGAACAATAACTTTGGGTAGAAATCTTATTCTTCACAATATCTTGTACTTTTCCCAATGCAAATTCAATCTTTTGAGTCTGAATTTTCTCACCAATAGGCAATAGTATGAGATGTAGAATTTGGTTTGATGAGTCTTAGGAGCCTACTAAGGGACTAATGATTGGAATATTAGGATATTAGGATATAATCATATACATTGATTGATACTTGTGATTATTGTATATATATTGTCTTACCATAGTTAGCTATATCTCTTATGTATATATTCTGTATTATTTGTTAATGAGAATTATCTTTGCCATAACCCTAATATGGTATCAGAGCTAAGATATTTTTTCTCTTTACGCCTCTAATCTCTGCTAAGCCACAATGCTTCATCATTATCTTCTTCTTCTTCTTCTTCTTCTTCTTCTATCCTCTGTTTTCGCTCTCCTCTATTTTCCCTTTCTCTGTTCTTCTCTTCTCAACTCTGTTTCTATGCAACTATGTCCGAAAACTCTGGCAACATTGAAAGGACTTATGTCTTTAATATGCAGAATCCACAAGCTACCTTGTTCTCTATTAACATGTCCAATATCATGAAGCTTAACTCTACAAACTACTTAATGTGGATCAAACAGGTTAAACCATTACTTGAAGGTCATGAGTTGCATCTGTTTCTCACACCTTCTGATCATATTTTGGCACCCACAATCACCACTGCTGGAGTTGCAAGTGAGAATCCAGCATATCTGGCATGGAGTCGACAAGATAGGCTTCTCTTCAGTGCTTTAATTGGAGCAATTTCTCCTTCTAAGCAGTCCATTGTTTCAAGCGCCACAACCTCGGCTGAGATATGGGATCAATTAGCAACAACATTTGGTAATCCTTCTCGTGGACATATTAAACAACTTCGATTCCACATCAAAAGTTGTGTCAAAGGAACCAAAACCATCACTGAATATTGAGTGAAATAAAGTCCAAGGGAGATGATCTATCCTTTCTAGGGAAACCGATGGATTATGAAGAATTTGTGGAACAAGTTTTGGCGGGTCTTCCTGAAGACTATAAACCTGAGGTTGATGCTATCCATGGCCGAGATCGATCAATTACATATGTCGATCTTCATGAACGTCTAGTTAACAGAGAAGCCATGATTCTTTGTGCAACCCCTTCTTCGGTTGCACCTATGGTTGCTAATGTGGCTGAAAATCGGGGATCATCATATGTCCGGTATAATAACCAGAACAACAACTATCACAGCCTCGGTCTCGTCCTAACAACAACTACCAACCTCGTAACAATGGTTCATCCAACTCTCATCGCTTCAAAAACAACTACAACACCAACTCAAGCCCACTTCCTTACCTTGGCCGATGTCAAATCTGCGGTATACAGAGATATAGTGCCAAATTTTGTCCCGAATTTCAAATGTCCCGTGGTCAACCGAACCAATGGCAATATAACCAATTCAATCAGCCTTGGCAGCCATCCGCACACCCAGCTCACCTCTCGGACTCTTCCACTTGGCTCCTAGACTCCGACGCTAGCCACCACATGACCTCAGACTTGGCTAACCTTTCTTTGCACACTCCATATCATGGAAATGATGATGTTCAGATTGGCAATGGATCTGGTTTATCAATTACCCATTCTGGTTTACTCTCAACTCCTTCTTATACTACTCCATTTCTTTTACGTAATGTGTTATGTGTACCTTTAATTGCTAAGAACTTGGTTTCGGTTTTTCAATTGTGCATTACTAATGGTGTTTCAGTTACCTTTGCCCCTACCTATTTCCAGGTGAGAGACCTCCAAACCAGGGCTCTTCGTCTATAAGGCAAGCCTAAGGATGGTACCTATGAGTGGCCTGCCGTTCCTTCCTCAAAACCACCTATTCTTGCTTTTGCTTCTTCTCTCAAGACCAGCTTAGTTGATTGGCATTCTAAGCTAGGACATCCTGCTTTTGCTATTTTAAAAACTATTGTTTCTCAGTTTCAGTTGCTTGTTTCTTCTTCTGCATCTATAACTCAACAGTGTGTTGCTTGTTCGATTAATAAAGTGCATAAGTTACCCTTTCATGATTCCACTCTTAAATCGATACATCATTTGGATATTGTTTTCTCTGATGTATGGACCTTTCCTTTGATTTTAATTGATGGTTATAAGTACTATGTTATTTTTGTGGATCACTTTACTCGTCTATACTTAGCTATTTCCTTTGAAAAAGTAATCACAAGTTCATGATGTTTTTATTAAGTTTAAAATGTTAGTTGAAACTAAATTTGATCTTAAAATCAAAACTTTATATTCAGACAATGGTGGTGAATATGTTGGTCTTGCACATTATTTGTCAATGCATGGTATCTCTCATTTAACTAGTCCTCCTCATACTCCCGAACATAACAGGATCTCTGAGAGACGACACTGTCATATTGTTGAAACTGGCTTAGCTTTACTCTCTCATGCATCTATACCTCGTGATTATTGGACTTATGCTTTTTCTACTGCCACATAATTAATTAATAGGATGCCTACAAGTGTGTTACATAATTCATCTCCATTTCATTGTTTGTTCAATGCTGCACCAAATTATCTTAAGTTACGTGTATTTGGTTGCTTATGTTTTCCATGGTTGAAACCTTATATGTCTCATAAACTAGATCATCGCTCATCTCCGTGTGTGTTTCTAGGTTACTCAACCTCTCAAAGTGCATACATATGTCTTGATCGATCTAACTCACGGGTTTATGTCTCTCGTCATGTTGTCTTTCACGAAACAATTTTTCCCTTTAGTCTTGTAGGTATTCTTTCAACTTCTGAGATGAATGAATCTTCAGCATCGTCCCTCGGTTCTACAGCCCCTACTGTTCGTCCGGCTCACGTATACTCTCGGTCACGCTATACCCCTTCCCGAGAACCGGGTCTTCTACCAACTCCAACACAACAGCTGGTTCCACTTCAAATCCGCCATGATGTCACTCAACCTGCTCCGAATTCAGCAGCTCCATCCTCTGCCTCTCAACCACCAGACTCAGCTTCGGTACAACATGCACCTACGCTTCCTTCCTCTCAGCCAGCTCCAGAACCAGCCATCACTCATGCTCAACCTCCTACGACTTCGGTCCCTATACCACCTATTGCTGCTTCTCTTGAACTTGCCATTCGCCGAAGTACTAGAAACCGTAAAGCTCCTGCCAAATTGAACCTCCATGCTTCAATCCAACAGATTCATGACTGACCGCCAAAGATTGTTGCTCAAGATTTTCAAGATCCCATGGCGTCACGCTATGCACACTGAAGTTGATTCGTTAACACAAAATCAGACTTACACTCTTGTTCCCCCTACTCTTGCTTCAAATATTGTTGGTTGTCGATGGATTTTTACGTTTAAACTTTATCTAATGGTGCAGTTGAACGGTTCAAGGCGCGGCTTGTAGCCAAAGGCTTTCATAAATGTCCGGGAATTGATTTTAAAGATACATTCAGTCCGGTAGTTAAACCAGCCACTATACGCCAAGTCCTTAGCATCGCTGTCTCGTGTAACTGGCCTCTTCGACAACTTGATGTCAACAATGCCTTTCTTTAAGGCTCTCTTGAGGATGAGGTTTACATGACTCAAACACTCGGGTTCCTGATAGGCTTAGAATTTAATCCTAAACTAGTACTGCAGAGAACAGATCAATGTAGC
>OVBE01017102.1:0-10590 GCA_900406425.1 Iberis pinnata | reverse complement strand
TCATAACCATACCCTTTCTTTTACCAGCTTCCCACATCTTTTCATCCTTTTTCAAACTTACCCTAATACCCATAATCAAACCCCACCTAGTCCTATCTAGTCCAAAAAGCGTGGACTAAAACTACATGAGATTCCATTCCTGTCAGTCCAAACCTAACACTTTCTACCAAGCTCATTCCATATAAGGCCTGACACTCAGTAATAAATTTATGGCTCGAAAGAAGGCAAGGTTCAAGGGTGGGAAGTATACTTAGGTTAACAAGAGTGGTGAAATGGTAGAAGATAACCCAAATATGTATATACTATCCATGAATTCAAATCCAGCACACAAACATGATAATTAAACATCAATTTTAAGTTCTAATAAATAGGGGCAAACTTCATATCACAACATGCTTCAGAAAAGAAAAGATCATGCAATTTCACATTCCAAGCATGGTGCAGTCTTACTTTAGACCAAATCAGGATGCATTAGACAACTAATAACCAGGGAATTGATACTATCTAAGAAAACTTCATAATTACAAGGTTACTATCATCCTAGTTCCCTATGAAAATGCAGATGAAAAACCTATAATTCTAAAATCCTAAATGCAACTACATGAACACTCTGTTTTTGAAAACAAATTTCAAAAAAAAAAAAAATCAGATTTTTATGGTTTAATATGCCTTAGATGATATGCATGATTTGGAGATTAAGAAACAAACATAAAACTTCATTAGATAGCTTCTAAGACCTCCCCCAAAACTGATTACATAGTCTCTTGTGTAATCCAATTTCGCAGGAGAACTTAGGGGTTGGAAAAGAAATCAAAAGCATAAACAAACATAAAAACAAGCGGAAACATAAAACATAAAAATGCAGATGAACTGGATTATACACTGGTAGGTGGAGATGGAGATGGACCTTAATTAGCCCCAGTTTGGGAATTAGATGAATCCTCATCCAGGGAGAGGGTTGAAAGGTTATCAGAACAAGATTCCAGGATTGTCATTTCTGAAATGATTTCCCTTGAATTGGAGGTGTCGTGGTTGAAGGTTAAATTCGCACGCCTTTTAAAAGTGGTTTGTCGGCTATTTGGGAGGAGGAAGACTGCTTTTGTATTGTTCGATGATATAAACTAGTAGCATAATCGATTACCAATCTCCCCTACTATGAACTGAATTTCAATCAGGTAATCAATATCTATCAACCTCTGTATCCAAACGTTTAGACTAGGCTGCCCTATGGTGCGAAGAAAAAATTGGCGCTATCCACCCTCTGATTCTTAATTGAGGTGTCGTCCTTGCTCGTGTGATCCAGCCAAGGTTTTTAAACTTGAACAGCTGTTGCAGGAATAACTTCAGGGGGTGAGGTCTTTTTTCGATGATGTTAGGAAATAAGGTTTCGTGTTGCAGGGTGTTGCAGACATGTTGGTAGATTCCCAATCGCAAGAAATCCATCTCCTCCGCTAAGATATTTCTGGTATCGCGTCGAGAGAAGAGTGAGTTAGTGATGATTTGGTGGACATATCTAATCGTCGGGTGACGGATGCATGCGCTCTTGGTCCTGCTTGCCAGGAAATTCTTGGATCCTATTACATCCCAAATAAGCTCTATCTCTTCTGGAACATTCTCAAATGCGTTTGGTTGAAACTTCATGCATATGAAACCGTAAATAGCGTCAAATTAAAGGCAAGTGAATATCTCAGGGTTGCCATTCAATTGTTTGAAGGTTATGAAACCTCCCCCATTTTGATCACCTTCCCACCCCTCAGAGTAGAATGCTTATAAAGAAGCTAAGAACATGCATGTCTATTGCTGACGAACATTATGTTCCATCCCAAGCATACTTGATATCCCCATGTACCCCAATATGTCCTTGACCTGATTGAGGATGCCAGGGTTTCCCAAGGTTTATGAATCTGGGAATGTTGACTCTGCAAAGTTGACTCGCATCAGCGACATCTGTAAACAATTAGAGTCGTTAAGTTGTGTTATAAGAAAACGAAATTTAAAGAACTCTATCAAAATTAAAACCCAGAATCATGCATAGTCAAAATCGATGTTTTAAACCCTCGGAGCACACTTTCAAAAGTTAAGGAACCCAAACTTCTAGAAAAAGAGCCGAAACTAAAACCAAGTTTCAAAAATTTCGGATCAAGTTCTCATGGAATTTGTTGAATCTTGAGACCTCAGGCAAGTCGATCGACGTAACAAAGAAGGTGATTGCTAAAGATTAATAGTTGTATGCAACTGATGAGAGTATATGAGAAGTAGTGAACTTCCTTATATAGAGTGATGGTCGAAATGTTCATGTGAAGGAGAAGTGTTGTTGAAGGTTGTGGATGTTAAGTAAAATGAAGGTTCGTGGAGGAGAAGTAAAGGTGATTTATGTGGATGAGGTTTAAAGACGAGACAGTGAGGGTGATGGAAGTGATATTTTGGGGTGAATTGGCAAGTTGATCGAGTTGGTTTCTTGGCTTGAGCAGGGTGTTGGCTCGATGTAGGCGCTGGAACGACTTGATGGAAGTGAATGAGCGGATTGATCACGATGGTTCTTCTGCTCGACTTACGACTCGATCTATGGCTCGATCGAGCATCGTCTGTGGCTCAACTTAAACATGGCTCGATCAAGGCTTGATCACATGTTGATCCGGTTTGATCAAATTTTTGTTGGGTTGATCAAGAACTTGACTTAATTCCATGTTCTTCTTTTCTCGTTGCCAAATGCCTAAGACTTGACTTCAAAGTACCTAAAACACCAAAACCAAATAAAAACTTTAATGTATCAAAAGAAAGAATAAACATAAATTTGAAATTTTTATATGTACAATGATAAATATGGGACTTCCTCCTAAGTGAGCTTTTTTAAAGTCACTAAGCTTGACTTCCTGCTTTAAATATTGACCATGAGACGGTTCCCCAAGGAGAACCGAGGTCCCTTCTGAAATGACTCGGTCAGCCATATAAGGTTTGATTCTTTGCCCATTCACGGTAAATTCTTCTACAGACTTTGCAATAAGGGTGACTGCACCATATGGCAGAACGTTTTTGATTGAAAATGGTCCAGATCATCTTGATTTGAGCTTTCCTGGGAACAACTTGAGCTTTGAGTTTAATAGAAGCACTTGGTCACCAGCCTTGAACTCTCCGACTAAAATATTTTTATCATAAAACGCCTTGGTCCTTTCTTTGTATATTTTGGAATTCTCATAAGCGTTGAGCCTGATTTCTTCGAGTTTATGCAGCTCTATCTCTGTCTTGAGATAGAAATTCAGGAGTTTAGTTTTCCAAAGTTCTTTATACTCGACGTCAACTGGTAGATGGCTTGATTTCTCGTAAAGGAGTTGGACAGGTGTTCATCCAATTGGGGTTGAGAAAGCCATCCTATATGTTCAGAGTGCATTATCCAGCTTTGTTGACCAATCTCTTCTTGAGGTTCTAATAACCTTTGCTAAAATGGCCTTGATCTTCCATTTTGAGACTTCAAGTTGTTCACTCGTTTGGGGATGATAAGGTGTTTCTACCTTGTGTTTCACTCCATATTTCTACAACAGGTTTTCAAAAACCTTATTTATGAAGTGGGAACCACCATCGCTGATGACTACCTTAGGAACCCCATAATCTTGTGAAAATCACACTTCTGAACATCTTCAGAACTACCTTTGTGTCGTTGGTAGGATAAACAACTACTTCCACCCATTTTGAGACGTAGTCGACAACTACCAAAATGTAGCTTTTTCCAAAAGATGGGGGATTGAAAGGTGCCATAAAATCAATGCCCCAAACATTGAACACCTCAACTTCCAAGATTGGGTACTGAGGCATCTCATTTCTTCTACCAATGTTTCCAGCTCTTTGACAAGGGTCAAATTTGGACATGAAACCATGTACGTCCTTAAACATTGTTGGCCACTATAAACCAGCCTGCAGGATCTTCTGGACAGTCTTGAATGTTGCAAAGTTTCCTCCATAGGAAGAACCATGACATTGTTCCAAAACTCCCTTAACCTCATATTCAGCTATGCACCTTCTGAATAAGTCATCTAGACCTTTCCTGTAAAGAATAGGGTCATCCCAATAGTAATAATTCACACCACTCAGGAACTTCTTCTTTTTATAATTATCAAAGTCGTCAAGAATTTCTCCATAGACCTTGAAGTTAACTAAGTCTGCATACCATGGTGTTGCTTTCGTGGTTACCACTTCAATTTCTACAAAGGCATAAGTGTGAATTACCATTAGTTATTCCTCTGGCATTGAGTCATCAATTGGAATTGACTCATCAACTTGCATCCTGGACAAATGGTCTGCTACCCCATTTTCCATTCCTTTCTTGTCCACTATTTCCATGTCAAATTCTTGCAGTAAGAGAATCCACCTCAACAGTCTTGGTTTAGTGTCCTTCTTTGCATAGATATGCCTCAGCGCTGCATGATCAGTGTAGACTATAACCTTTGAACCAACCAAGTAGCTTATGAATTTCTCGAATGCGAAGATGACTGCTAGAAACTCCTTCTCTATTGTAGCGTATTTTACTTGAGCATTGTTCATGGTTCTACTGGCGTAGTAGATTACATGCACCTTCTTATCTATTTTTTGCCCCAAAACTGCTCCAACTGCGTAGTCAGACGCATCACACATTATCTTAAATGGGTAACCAGTTTGGAGCTTGGACTATAGGGGCATCTACTAAGGCTTCCTTGATGTGGTGGAATGACTTGAGATATTCAGAGTCGAAGTTAAACTAAGTTTCTTTGCACAACAGCCTTGTCATAGGTCTTGCTATCTTCAAAAAGTCCTTGATAAATCTTCTATAAAACCCTGCATGCCCCATAAAACTCCTCACATCCTTCACTGTCCTTGGTGACTGCAGGTGCATCATGACATCAATTTTTGTCTTGTCTACTTCTATCTCTTTTTCATAGATTTTGTGACCCAGGACAATTCCTTCCCTCACCATGAAGTGACACTTTTCCTAGTTTAGAACCAAGCTTGTTTCCTCGCACCTGGTGAGTACCCTGCACAAATTAAACAAACAGGAGGAGAAAGAAGAGTCGTACATGGTGAAATCATCAATGAATACCTCTACTATCTCCTCGATCAAATCTGAAAAGATTGAAATCATGTACCTTTGAAAGGTGCATGTGCATTGCAAAGGCCAAACAACATCCTTCTATATGCAAAAGTGCCGTAAGGGCATGTGAAGGTGGTTTTTTCCTGACCTTGAGGGTGGATAGGGATTTGGAAAAATCCACTATAACCATCAAGAAAACAGTAGTAAGGGTGGTTTACTAGGCGTTCTAACATTTGGTCAATGAAGGATAATGAAAAATGATCTTTTCAAGATGCAACATTCAACTGCCTATAATCTGTGCACATTCTATGACCAGTAATTTTTCGAGTTTCTATAAGTTTATCCTTATCCTTTTTCATCATAGTGATTCCTCCCTTTTTAGGGATGCAATGAACTGGTGATATCCAAGTACTATCTGAGATAGGGTAGATAACACCAACATCTAACAACTTAAGGATTTCCTTTTTTACCACTTCTTTCAAATTAGGATTTAGCCTTCTTTGGGGTTCAATGCTAGAGTAGGATTCATTTTCAAGATTGATTCTAAGATTTCACATATTAGGTAATATTCCTTTAATGTCATCCAATGAATACCCTATAGCTCTCCTAAACTTCCTCAATTCAGTCAGCAACAAATTTAACTCATCATCACTAAGTTCATCATTTACTATGACATGATATGTGGAGTTAGGTCCAAGGAAAACGTACCTTAGCCCTTTGGGAAGCGGTTTCAGTTTCGCAGATGGTGCCATAAGTTCAGACCAGCCCTCAGATGTTGCAGATTCCATTTGTTTCTACTTGAGTTCAACCTTCTCAGCAACTGAGAACACCATACTTTCTGAACCCTGAATGTCTTCGAATGGTTCTTTAGGTTCCAATGGTCCATGTGAATGCAATATCATCTTGTACCCCAAAGATTCATTGTGTAGATACCCTTCATCCCTATTTTTGGTCAATGCGGTTCTCAGATGATCCTCCTCATTAATCTCTTCCAACAGTTCATCAGCAAGTTGATCCATCTCTTCTATGTAGAAAATCTTCCCGTCTGTAGTTAGTTTCTTCATCACTTCCTGAATATCGAATGTTATCTTCAGTTCTTTACCCATATTCAGCTGAATCTTCCCTTTCTAAACATCAATAACAGCTCCAGTAGTGGCTAAAAATGGTCTACCCAAAATCAGAGGATCCCTAGGCTCCCCACTCACATCTAAAACCAAAAAATTGGTTCGGATTTCAGCTACTTTAACCTTCATATGTAAGTCTTCAAGAACTCTATGTGGAATTCGTACTGATCAATCTGCAAGTACCAAAGAGATATTGCACGATTTGAAATTGCCGAAGCCTAATTTCATAGCAACTGATAGAGGAATAAGACTAATCGAGGTTCCTAAATCGCACAAACACTTGTCAAAAGACAAAGGACTTAGTGAATAGGGTAAAGTAAATGATCCTGGATCAGATAACTTCTGTGGGATTGAAGTCCTTGTGATGATTGCACTGCAATCTTCGCTTAAGACTACCATTCCCTGAATTTCCTTGCCTTTCTTGGTGATAACATCTTTTAGAAATTTCTTGTATGGAGGCATAAAAGTGATTGCATCAAGAAGTGGAACCTTAATTTCAGTGTCCTTCATGTACTTCTCAAAACTCCTTTGTACTTCTCCATGATTTCCTTCTTGAATCTGGAAGGAAATGGTAATCTTGGAACGTATGGTGGTCGCACGAAGGGTGTATCCTTCTTTTACGTTGCAGATGGTTATTCAGCTGGACTTGGATTGATAATAACAACTGAAGGTGGTTGTGATAGTTTTTGAGAATTAGTCTTTGCAGGTTCTTCATCTTCAGCTTCAATTAAACACAATTCCTCCCCATCTTGGTCAACACTGTCCTTAGTTTTAACAATAACTTGGCGTGGTGTTAACTCTTTTCCACTCCGTAAGGTGATGAAGTTAACATGACCAAATTCATGGGGTTTTGAACAGACTTCCCTGGGAGTTGAGTTGTTGGCGTGGGTGCAGAAGAGGAAGCACCCATACTCTCCAGATACTTGACCTTAGAGTTCAAAGCATCAAACTTCTGATGGAGGTAATTTTATGAGCAATCAATATGCGTCTTCAATGCAACAAGTTTCTTCGAAGTTTCACTAGCATTGTTAGCTTGACCCTGAAGACGTTGTTGTAACAGCGCCTCAAAGTTTGAAGATTGAGCTTGAGGTTGGTTAAGAGGAAGAAACCAAGAGGGGCACTAACATGTTGTTATTGCTGCTGCTGAAAACCATCATGTTGTTGTTTCTTGGGAAAGACACCACGATTCAGAGCAGAGTTGATGAATGGTTGAATATTCTTTTGTGGTTGCGGTGGATAAACTTGGTCCTGAGGATTGACTACGTTGTTGCTACAGTAGGAAAAACCAAGGTTGTTAGAGTAGTTGATGAAACCTTTGTTATAGCCACCCTGATTCTGCACATAGCTAATCTCCTCTTGTTGGTTAGTCTCTCCAGCTTGAATTTGAACGTGTTCTTCATCGCTTATGAAGTGAATCTGGTGTTGTTGCCCACAAAGTATTTTATCCAACTTATCATTTAGAGCCTTGATATCCTTCCTTGTCTTATCATCTGTTTCAGAGCCACCATGAGGTGTGTGATCATAATCCTCACTATATATGCCATCTAATTGAGGAAGATTCTCCACAATTTCCCAACCGTCATCAATACTCTTGTTCAGGAAATTACTGTTACTTGCAGTGTCAAGCAACATGCGTATCTTCGGTTGAGTACTGCGATAAAGAGTGATAAGGAGGGATGCTTTGCTGAAACCATGATGTGGAAATCACATAGTGTAATTCTTGAAACGCTCCCATGCCTCAGAGAATGTTTCAGCGTGTCGCTGTGCGAAACCAGAGATGTCATTCCTCAACCTTGTAGTACAAGAGGTGGAGAAGAATTTGGCAAGAAAAGCCTTTTTACAAGCATCCCAGGTAGTGATTGAGTTCCTGGGAAGAGACTTCTCCCACTGATGAGCTTTCTCGACCAAAGAGAATGGAAAGAGACGCAACTTATAATGAGTCCTCACTCACATCGTTGATCTTGGTAAGAGTGCATAATCGGTCAAACTCTTCCAGGTGGTTGAGTGGATCCTCCATTGGCAAACCATGGAATTTATTCCCCTGTACCATAGCTATCAAGTTGTGCTTGATCTCGAAATTGTTGGTCTGTACAACAGGAGGTCTGTACACCAGACCTAACTCTCATTAAAGGTACACTACCTAGCAGGCATGAAGAACCAATCTACTAAAGCCAATAAGCACCCTAAACATCTAATCTCTTAGGCTAGGTATGCAAATCTTTGAAATCACCATGTTCAAGCGTTTCATTAAAGACCTTCTTGGTGCTGAAATGCCTAATATTTGATTTCAGTTGATCAAAAAGATATCAGCATGAAGAGCAGTGAAACAAAAGGGATCTACTAGCAATCAAAGTTAAGTATCTAGGAAAAACAGGATATCAACACCAGTCTACCCCATCCTCAGGAACCTAAGGGAACTAATCACTACGCATGTTGGTTACAAAATTAGAGAAACAAGAAAGCATAACTTCTAAGCGAGACATTAGGATCAAAAGTCAGACTATGAAGAACAACTAGAGAAGAAGGTCTGAAAACGTGATGATGACGATGAACAAAACAAAAAATCACAGATGCAGAGGATGAAGATGAAGAACAGCAAGAACACTAACCCAGAAAAACAGAGTTCTAATGAAACAGTAGCAAACCCAAAAATGATGATCAACACAAAAATGAGATTAAAGGCATAAAACAGTAGATCAATATGCACCATATAGATCATAACCTAAATCTAAGCATGAAAATGAAGAAATCGAAGGCTAAACATAAACTTAATTAAAAAAATCTGGAATTGAACATCAAGAACAACAAAGAAAAGCATAGAGAAAAATAAACCTAAGACAAAACCCAAAAATGGAAAAAATAAAGCTTGTTGCGAAATGGAGGCGTTTTAGGGCTTTTATAGTGTTTCACAAAAGCCCTAAAAACGCTAAAAGAAAAAAGTCCAAAAAATCTGAATGGTTCTTTTTAACCCGAAACTGGGTCGTCATGGTTTACGTCGTCAGTTCAGAACAAAGCTTTGGGATCGAGGGGTGGTAAAATAGGAGTGAAGCAGCTCGGGTGGAACCGTGGGACTTGGCCCTTTGTCTTTCGTTTCGTATCATTCCAAGGTTCCGTTTGAATTTTGCGATTAAAATCGTAAAAATGATTCTCTTCGTATGGATATCACGACCATACAATTATTCCTTACGAAACGCAGAAGTTTCAAGAGTCTTTTCTTATAAATTTTGAATCATATAAAATGGCTAAAGGGCCGAAGGTATTATTCTCGGGAACGATCGTAAGGATATGTTCGTATCTTTTAACCATACAAAGGGCAATGGTTAGCTTATCGCAAAGTCCATATCGTATTGATGTACGAAAGATAAATCCTCCGATAAAAATCATAAAATCACCTAAACCGCGTAACGGCCCAACAAGGCCTAAATCACAATAAACAGCCCACTTACGTTTCTAAGCAAGAATACGGCCCGAGTGCAATGACGGCCGCAGCTTTCTGCCCAAGACATAGAAAAATGGAAGGAATTCGGAAAAGGAAAGTGTCTCCTAAAGAACCGGGGACCAGAAAAGGAAAAAGGACAAGCAAGGAGTCTATATAAGAAGGATGAAGGGAGGAGACAAATCACGTTCAACAATCTGCACCAAACGACTTAGGGTTTTTAGATTTTTATTTTGTTCTTAGAGAGTTGCAACTCGATTAGGCTATTTATAGTTTCTGCTGTTAGTTCTAGGATATTCACTGATTGTTCTTACGGTGGGAACTAGTGCCTGATTGTAAACACTCACGAGAATCGTAATATGACATCTCTTCTCCCCCATTTCGTATTCTTTAATTTTGTACTTTTATTGTTTTTCTTGTATTTTGATCTTGCTTGTGTTTGACTCACACAAATCCGGGATCTCTAAATAATTGGAGTTCACTCTGATTTTTTGTAACTAACGGAAAATCGATCGTGCGAATCTCGGTTCCCACAATTTGGTGCTAGAAGGAGGGTACAAAAGATTTCATTT
This sequence comes from Iberis pinnata, assembly GCA_900406425.1. Classification (NCBI taxonomy): domain Eukaryota; kingdom Viridiplantae; phylum Streptophyta; class Magnoliopsida; order Brassicales; family Brassicaceae; genus Iberis; species Iberis pinnata. The sequence goes on along the minus strand of OVBE01017102.1, from coordinate 399 downwards.
ACGTCAAACCGCAAGTTCAGGCATGACTACTGAAATTCAGAGCGACCAATCATCTCGCGATGGTCTTCCTCGGCACAATGAGCAAACTCCGCCGACAAACATCACAGGTAGAATGATGACTCTGAATAGTCACAGTTTTTACTTATCAATTAGCATCGATTCTGAGGTCTAAAAGCGTGCATACATCATATTTTTGGTTGATTTCACTAACTTTNACTTGACGTTGGAATGGACTTAGCACTCAGCACTCAACTGTGGAATGGACTGAACTTACCTCCAAGCAGCTGCAGGATCGATCCCAACTCAGTGCAGGGTCGATCCCAGGAAACTCTGCAGCGAAATGAGATCGATCCCACTCAGTATTCTCGGGATCGATCTCAACTCAGCGCAGATCGATCT
>OVBE01017101.1:0-10590 GCA_900406425.1 Iberis pinnata | reverse complement strand
TTGAATCCTGATGAAGATAGAGAAGCCCTCGCGTGATCCCTTCTATGATGTTGGATCTCACTTCTTTTATTCATTTATTCTTTCTGCTTTTCTAAGTTTTGCTTTTGCTTGCTTCTTTTATTCTTCTTTTTTTCTTTTTTGAGCATTTTTTATTGAAGAGAAAGAGAAGGGGATCAGAATCATACTGAAAGAAATGTTGGTTTTACAGAGGGATGAAGACAAAAATACATAGCTCAAAGTATTCCAACACCATAGATAAAAGAATTTAAGATCAAATTTAGTCATAACAAAAGAGAGCTAGCATCAAATCATCAACAATCCAAAAGACCATAACTTTCAAAAACATATAATTCAGTCAATGCGGTTCCAATCCAAAACGAAACAGTTAATCTAAGTCAGAAATCAAATAGATATCAATACTAAACTTACACTAGGCTAATAATCATCACAGATTATGGTCAGTGCTCCTTGACTCGGCTAGACTTGACAAAATCAAAAACGAAATATTTTTTTGAAAAATTTCATCAAAATGAAAAAATATCCAAAAGACACAAAACATTATTAGTAGCTATATACCCTCCCCTAGACTTACTTCACGCAGTCCCAGTGTGAAAATAAATCCAAGAGAAGGAATAAGACCAGATTAAAAAAAGTAACAAAGACCGGAGTTCAAAGTAAATCTCGAAACTAACCTGAAAAGGAGAACGACTTACGACTCTTCTCCCTTGATTTTAGGCTGATAGATCTATGTACCAAACGATCAGTCTGAACCTCCAGGTAGAACCTGATATTTCCCTCAATCACAAAGAACTCAAAACTAAAAATCAATAAATTATTAAACTAAAACTAAACTGACTGAAAACCAAAAATAACTAATCTAAAACACCAAATCAGTGGGTTGCCTCCCACTCAACGCTTATTTAACGTCAATAGCTTTATGGACTTACTTCCTAAGCTGGGAATGGATTAGCATTTAGAGATGCTACATAACAGGCTCCAAATTTTCCCATTCAGCTTCAGAACTTTACTCATCACATCCTTTGCCACATCAACTCCCTGTTCCTTAAGCTCTAAAGTGAAAAAGGCTCTAACCTTTGAGAAAGGCTTTGATGTTCCTATGATTTTCACCTTATACTCAATTGAATCTTCAACCACTGCCCGAGGAATCAAAGTAACTTGAGAATCTCTCTTGATCTTCTTCGGTTTCATCTTCTCTTTTCTTTTGCCTTTGAGAGTTCATTCCTTGTTGATACTTGAGATTCTCTATATCAAACTTCTATAATAGCACTCTTAAGGTGAGTTTAGCTCTGAGATTCATGATCCATCGTTTCTTCCTTAACCATTATGATTCTAGATGCTCCTTTAAGAGGAAATGCTGGGTAGAAATACCTCTTCTTCACTTTGGTAAGGGAGATACACTAAATAGCATATCAACTACAGCTCCTACAGATGCTAGAAAAGGTCCACCCAGAGCTAGTGGCATATCTGAATTCCCATTCATCTCCAAGATATAGAAACCAATAGGAACTAGACAACCTCCAACTTGTACCAGCATATTAGATATGAATCCAGTATAAGTTATAGTGGAATAATCAGCAACCTAAACTGACGTCTCAGATGGTTTAATACATGAGATTTCCAATTTATCTGCAACAATCTTTGACATGACACACACATTAGCACCCGTATCGCAGAGTGAGTCCTTGAATTCCACCTCATTGATCGAACAAGGAATTATAATTCCCCAGGGTCTTGTAACTTTTGAAGTTTATAACTGGATTAGGTTTCTTAGACCCCATGCCATCAACCTCAAGTGACTCTACGGATGTTCTAGGTTTAACCGTGTATGGAATATTGGTTTTATTAACTCGCTTTGAAATTGCTGCAGTCTGGGAGGAGGGATCGATCGATCTCTTCTTTTTCAAATTTTTGTCCGTCAAGTCGATCGTTTTATGGGTAGAGATCGATCGATCTCTTTGCTCGGGAATTCCTGATGATTTTGGATCGATCGATCCATGGGTGGGGATCGATCGATCTGGTGAATTTTCACTTTCCCGTAATAAGGGATTAATTGATCCCATAAGGGATCGATCGATCTCTCACTCTACATCATTTTCTGACTTTTTCATATCTGAATTTTCTACAGATTCATCAACTTTCGCAACCAAATCTGAGGTTATTGGTTTACAATAGCCCTTTCGATTGTCTTCAACTTTCCCAAGGAGAACACCAGCTTGTCTTTTCACAACTTCTGAAGTCTGAGCTACTTGTAAATCGAGCTTCTTCACATGAGTGAAAAATGACTCAAATTTGTTGTTCAAGTCATTGTACATGTTGTCTATCTTGACAATTAAGTTCCTTGAAGACTGTTGTTGGCCTTCCAGGATCTGTTTGAACTTCGATTCCATCTTTTTGTGTTGTTGAACTTGAGGTGGAGCTGCTTGTTGAAACCTAAGCTGAGAGGTTGTTTGAAAACTGCCTGAGTTGGAATTCTGCACAAAGTTCCTATTTTGGTTTCCTTGAAAACCATTTCCACATGTATTCTGACCAAAAGATTGTCCATAATTCTTCACAAATGTGTTTTGTTGAGGAGGATACACTTGATCTTGGAGATTTGCTACATTGGTGCTTCTCCAAGAAAGATTAGCTTTGTTGAAACCTGGATTGAAACTATGATTGAAGACTCTCTGACCTTGGCTATTGAGATAGTTCACTACTTCGACATTTTTAGGCTCTTTAATAGCGAAGCAATCCGCCTCAATCTTCTCTACATCTTCAGCGAAACTGACATGTTTATCATTTTGTTTCTTGAGAAGTTGAGTAATAAGCCCTTTTACCTCTACAAGTTCAGAAGATTCTGAACTAGATGATCTTTTTTCTATCATAATTAGGACAATGATTGATGTTACTTGCAGCGAGATTGTCAATCAGCTTATATGCTTTATTCATAGGTGTAGTCATGAAAAACACCATTGATAATTGTATCAAGAGAAAGCTGATACTTTTGATCGATACCTCTATAGAAGGTGTTGAGGAGATTTAGCTCAGAGAAACCATGATGAGGACAATCGTGCATATATTCCTTGACCCAGTCCCTTGCTTCGAAGAAAGACTCTACAGGACCTTTTTGAAACTGAGAAATCTTGCTTCTCAGGTTATTGGTCCTTGTAGTTGTGTAGAAGTGTCTGAAGAACTTGTATTTGCAGTCATCCAAAGTTTCAATAGAGTTGGGTGGTAGAGATTTTAACCATATTAGAGCTTTTGTGTAAGTGAATGACTGAATAGCTTGTAGTGAGTGAAGTCCTTAAAGACTCCATTGAGCTGAACGGTACTACAAATATCTTCGAAGCTATCTATATGATCAATCGGGTGCTTAGTGGGCAAACCATGGAATTTGTTTTGCCTGAGTAGCTGAAAGAGTTGGAAGGGGAACTGATAGTCATGTCTCTGAGGTTGACGAGGATGAAGAGCATTCCTATTAGCGAGGAAGGCTCAGAATTGTTAAAGTCGCCCACCAGAACTCTATTTTGCTGTTTTTGATTGAAAAATTCTTGAGGATCTCCCAAAACGATGTAGTTTTTGCCCAACATGTGGATTTTGATTAACATTACCAGCTCCTTGATTAACGTTTCCAGCTCCTTGTCCTTGCGACACTTGATTGCCATTTCCTCTTTGTTGTCCTAGTGGCACTTAATTTCCGTTTCCTCTGTTTGGTTAACCACCAATTGCTGTAAACCTGGTTGAGGATTTTGGAAGTTCTGTCCTATAGGAGGATTTTGGACGTTCTGTCCTATAGGAGGATTTTGGACGTCATGTTCTTTGGGAAAGACCGGATTGTTAAGAATGACGTTATCTCCCATTGTGTTGGACGAGCATGTGTTTCTTCTTGCTTTCTGATTTGAGCATTCTAAACTCAAGAGTTCTTTGTTACTGGGGCTGAGAAATTCTTTAGATTTGTTAGATCGTAGGATCATGCACCTGTAAAAAATGAATTCAAGAAAAGTGAAACGCGATTAGTGCTGAAAAATAATATATCTTTAGACTAGACTCTAAATAAAACTTTAAAAGGCACAAAAAATTGATAGACTCAAGTTTTAATCATAATTCTATACTTCAAAGAACAGATCTTTATAGCATAGATAGGGTCGATTTCCCATAGAGACCAGATAGTACGACTTTCAATTTCATGTCGAATTTAGCTAAGACAGAATAAAAGAGTGGTTATTTTCAAATCATTACAAAATAAAAGAAGTAATTAAAATGGAATTAAATCATATAACTAAAACGTCAGGCAATAGAGAATTTTACAGGTATTAAGGTTTGAAGCTCAGGTTAACATGCATGATTTAATTATGAAAATAGTTATCAACATGAAAGACATAACTAGATTAATCTCCTCTTGGAGTATTAATCCCTATGTCTGAATTATCATATATAAACTCTCGCATGTCCCATAATTCAATCAAACATTAAGTTCAGATTCAGTTGTTCATAGATGCTCAAGACAACACTCTAGCTAAGCAAGAACATCTACTCATCTAGACTAGATCATATCTCTAAATCAAATATATTTGTGTTTATCAATCTAATATCAATGAAATAGGTGATCAATCTATTTAAGCATTAAGAACAAATCTAGACTAAGAACCTAGAAGATCCAATTCATTATGTTAAACCCTATCTAACAAACCTGGTTTCACTGGAAAACCCCTAAAACCTAACAAGGCGACTACTCAAACATAGTTAAGCAAACAGAAAGCATAATTGAAGAAAGCATATAAGAAACCAAATCAATAAATTAAAATATAATAGTTCATAATTCTTCTCCATATACAAGGATGGGATTCGTCTCTCTGTAAAAGTTATGAGAAATAAAAATAAGCGATGTGTATAAAGAAAACAAACTAAGCCTAAAGATTTTTTAGTTATAAAAATAAGGAAAATAAACTAAAACCAATAAGGAAAGCATGATATGTCTTAAGGCTATATTTTTAATTTGGAAAATCTTCAATTTCTATTCGTGTGTAGGGATCGATCGATCTTTTCATTATTCTCGATTGATCGATCTTAGCAAGGGACCAATCGATATAAAATTACGTAACTTTCCAGAGTCTTTGGATCTACCAATCCAAGAATGGATCAGTCGATCTCTTTCTCCGCGAATCTTAAATCAAGCACTTCTTTAAAGGGATCGATCACTCCATATGAATTTCGTCTGTTTGCACCTAAAATCTTCTGAAAATCATCATGTTCACTCCAGAACATCCCAAACACCTAGAAACCTAAAAATATGCCAAATATACATAGAAAATACTAGGATAATGTCAAATAGAAAGTATAAATACCCACTATAAGGCATTGAAACCGAGTAATATCACTTAATTTAGTTGACTTTTTATCTTTGACTTTTTAGTTGATTTTTATGCTTTATGTTTACCAGGATGTTTGCTTCAAACCAATCATCTTATTTGGCTTAGACTAAACATGATTCTCATAATATTAGTGTGTTAATTACCCTTGGTTTGGAATGATTCTCAAATACTACAATGACATGAGTGGGTTTTGAGATACTTGCTTAAACATAGAGTTCTCAAAAACTTATGTTTATCAATTGGTCCCTTACCCAACGAGTTTCTAAGCCTAAAAGACTAATACGAAATCTTTTGAGGAATTGTCAAATGAAAAGAAAATCGATACCACAATCAAAAATCAGTCTTAAATATTCTTAGTTTTTTGTTCTAATTTGAAGAACAATGATTAGAACTTTTGAGAAAATACGACAATATTCATAATATTTACGCTCTAAGTAGTTGGAAACCATTTTGAACTAAGTAAATAACAAAAGCTATTCAGAACTAAGAATGTAGTTAGAGCTCACATAGGAATAACAAATCCAACCTAATTTAAAGAAAGAGAGATCATAACTAAGCCACACAATACTCAGCATCGAACAATTATAACTTAGCAAATAACAGTGGTATGACATCAAGATCAGAATTTGAAGATCTCAAATCGATTCAAAGGTGAAACGGGAACGATAAAGTTGTAGAAGAAAAGAAAAGAACGTGTAGCTTTGGTTCTTACGCTGAAGATGAAATAAAGAGAGCAGAAAGAGATGATGTGGATATCTAAACTAAGTTTGTAATGAATAAAAAGCTAAAAATAATTATAATTTTAATATATCGTGTAGAATCGGCTTTTGGGAGGATGTTTAAGAACTCACGTGTGTCTTAATTCTATTGGTTGAGAAGAAAAGTAAAAAAAAAAATATTAGTAGGAAACGGGAGAAAAATTCTCTCAACTTTAATAAACTAAAACCCAAAAAACTTGAACAACAATTTGTCTCAAATGACTCACTCCAAGAACATCCTCTTGAAGGATCAAATCAACAACATCAAGACTAGCTCCTAGATCATGAAAACCTAAAGGTAAAGAAAATGCATAGTTTGCTAATTCATCATCCACACAATTAGTCTCCCTATACACATGAGTAATTCAAACTGTCCAATTTTTCTGTAAGAAGCCATAGCACAACCGTGATAGGAAAGAAAAAGGATGTGAATTCCATATTCCATCCTTTAAGAAGCGCACCCAACTCCGAATCGACTTCCAACTCCAATCTTGTCACCCCATGCTCTCAAGTGATAAATAACCCGTAATAAGCTCCTCATAATTCTAATATTCAAAGCAAAACCTCTGCACCACTTACCTTCTTCATCGCGCAAGACACCGCCAGCTGTGGCGAGCCCCGGGTTCCCACGAGAAGCTCCATCAGTGTTCAGCTTGTGCCATCTAATCACTGGTCGAGTCCATGCAATCGACCTTTCCACTCTTTTAACTCTCATCCCAGCACCACGATTCTTAGACCATGTTTTTCACAGTTCACATGACTTATCCTACACAAAACGAGTTTGGTCCCGACACTTAGCAATCTCTCCGAACACATTACCACATCTCCACTTCGAAATCCACCACATCATCAAAGAAAAAATTGTAGACCATGCTGTGTTATTTACCAGTGAGCCATCTCCTGTGTTCACAAAAATCCAGCTTAAAAGATCTGCATAGAAGAACCAAGTCATCATCTGAGACGGTACGATGCGACTCCAAATGCATCTAGGATGTTAGATTTATAGGTTTGTCATTTGCATCTGCATAGGGAACTAGGAAGATAGTAACCTTGTAGGTATGTTGTTTTCTCAGAAAATGTAAGTGCCCTGGTTATTAGTTGTCTAATGCATCTTGAACTAGTTTGAAGTAACCTTGCACCATGCTTGGAATGTGAACTTTCATGATCATTTATCTCCTTAAGCATGTTGTGATTTGAAGTTTGCTCCTGATGCCTCTATATTTTCATGGATTTTACATATCAATTAGCATCAATTCTGAGGTCTAAAAACGTGCATATATCACATTTATGGTTTATTTTAGTAAGTTTAGGATTTTTAGGACTTTTGCATTAGAATTTGCATATGCACGCATTTTGGAGATTTTTCAGGACTTTCAGGAGTTTTTGGGAAGGATTTGCGAGATTTCAGAAAAGTAGCACTTAACATTGAATGGAGCAGCACTCAGCATGGAATGGACTAGATCTACCTTAGAGCCAAGGCAGGATCGATCTCGACACTATGCAGGATCGATCTCAAGCACTTCTGCATCAACGCAGGATCGATCCCAACTCAGCAATTTCAGGATCGATCCCAACACTTACCATATCGATCCCATAGCCAGTTCATATCGATCACAGATTGATCCCAACTCAACAGGGATCGATCTCCACCTCTACTTGGATCGATCTCCACCTCTCTCTTTCGATGAAGTTTGTGAAGTCTCGAACGAAGCTAAGGAAGTGCACGAAGTTGAAGCAGGACTAAGAAGAAAACAGATGAGATCGATCTCACCTATGTTGGGATCAATCTCAGCACTTATCACCCGGAATCGATCCTAACCTCAGACACACTTTGGACGCATCTCAGCTGGATCGATCCCATGCAAGCATCTTTAGCTTGGATCAATCGCGCAATCACCAACTCAAAGCCAAACACACTCCGACCCAATCAACTCAAATTCGGATACCACCTGAATCAAGGCCCAAGATACAAGACAATGATTGGCATTTTGTCTTTAGTGCGAATTAGGGATTTTCTCTGAACACTATAAAACCCCTAATTCGCCTCCATTTGCACAAGCTTTAGTTTTTCTTTCCTTTTTAGGTTTTGTCTTAGGTTTTCATTTCTTTAAGTTGTTTTTCATGTTCTTGGTGTAAAAACCAGATTTTTTTAAGTTCTTTGTTAATCTTCTATTTTTCTTTAGTTTCCTTGCTTAGCTTTACCTTGTTGCATATCTGGTGCATGTTGATTTACGTTTTAAGCTTTAACATCCTGTTTTAGTTTACTGTTTTATTGTTGTTCTTCATTTATGGGTTTATGTTCTTGCTGTTCTTCATCTGTTTTTCCCATATCTTCATGTTTAGCTGTAAGGTTATGTTTGCTGTTTCATATGCTTCTACTCCCATGAGTAGTGAGGGTAGATTAGGGCTGATGTTTTGGGTTTGTCTTAGTACCTAAGTTGATTGTTCTTAGATCCCTTCTGTTCCACCTTAGCTTAATGCTGATTGTACNTTCACCACCGGAAGGTGAGTCATTGAAGGTGACCGGACCGAGGGGGTTTCAGAGACTCGTTTCCCCTTCTCTGTTAATAGATGTGGGAAACTTGTTGACTATAGTAGTAATTGTTAATGTATTCTAAGTAGTCACTGTCTATGACGGCAGTTGAGTCTGTGATTGCTTTGCTTGAGATTGGTTTCCAAAGAATTGGAATTGATTGTATGTGTAGCTACTGTCTAGGGGCCAGCTCATTGTTTGAGGTATGTTAGGTACTTAGGTAGCCAGGATGGATTCCTTAGTCAGTTACCCTTTGTCCTCAGGAACTGCTTTACATTGCTTGCACCTTTTACCCTTTCTTGCTTTTACTCTGTTTTGCATTTAAGTGTTTTATCCTTCTTATTGTTTTATGATTTTTATGTTCATTTGCACTCAGGACCTTTTAGCAACAAACCCTTTTAACACTTAGCTTGACTTTAAAGCATCCATTACATTCACATTTACATTCCCTGTAGGACCTCAAAATCCTACTATCAATTTGGCGTTGTTGCCATTTTGGATTTGTTACTACATTCTGGATTATGGATCTTTTCAGATCAAGTTTTCTTTTACGTTTTTACTTACCAGTCTACCTTTTTTGCTTTGTTTTCAGGTACCCGCCTAGCAGTGTATGAACCTGAGAAGCAGAGGACCAACTGACTTGCATCCACTCGTTGACAACATCAGAGCTCTTGAACGGGAACACTCTTGGGGAAGACGTGAACAAAAACGTGCGGAACACTTGAGAAGGTTAAACCTCAACATGGCAGACAACATTGACAGAGAAAACCAGAACACCAGTGGGATAAGCCACTCTCCAGGAACTCAATCATAACATGGGATGCCTACAAGAAGGCATTCCTTGCAAAGTTCTTCTCAACTTCACAAACAACACGCTTGATGAATGAAATCTCAGGGTTTGCACAGAAGACCTATGAAACCTTCTCTAAGGCATGGGAGCGTTTTAAAAACTACACTATGCAATGCACCCACCATGGTTTCAGCAAAGCTTCCTTACTCAGCACACCCTACAGAGGTGCCCTGCCAAAGATCAGAATGCTGCTGGATACTGCAAGTAACGGGAACTTCCTCAACAAAGGAGTTGATGAAGGATGGGAGTTGGTAGAGAATCTTGCTCAGTCTGATGGGATTTACAGTGAGGACTACGACAGAACACCCTGAGGTCCTTCTACATCTGATGAAGGCACTAAGAAGGAGATAAAGGCATTGAACGAGAAGTTGGACAGGTTACTCCTCGGTCAACAACAACAAGTTATTTTAATTTCGGATGGAGAGCAACTCAAGATTCAAGCTGCCGAAGCTCAACAACACGAAGAGATGTACTATGTGCAGAACCAAGGGGGTTACAACAAAGGGTACTTCAACTACTCCAACAACCCTGGTCTTTCTTACAGAAGCAGCAACGTTGCTAATCCTCAAGACCAAGTGTACCCACCTCAATAGCAGAAGAACTCCCAACCCTTCAACAACTTCAACCAGAACAGATGTTACTACCCCAAGCAGCAACAACAGAATGGTTTTCAACAACCACAACAACAACAACTTACTAGTGTACCTCCTGGTTTCTCATCTACTCAACCTCCTGCTCAACCCTTCAACATAGAAGCAACGTTACAGCAACTACTTCCAGGTCAAGCTGCTTATGCAATGGAAACATCAAAGAATTTTGGTGAACTCCAACACAAGATGAATACATTCTTCGGTGCAATCTACTCCAAGATTGACAATCTCACCTCCAGGGTCACCACTCTTGAAGGAAAAACAGCATCGACCTAAATTTCTGCAAATGGTCATCTACCAGGAAAGTCTGTGCAGAACCCAAAAGATTACGTGAACATCAATGTTATCTACCTTCACAACACGTATTCTACCAACACTCCAACTTCCACTGAGGACAGTGAGGATCTAGTTGGGGGGGGGGGGTTCG
>OVBE01017100.1:0-10591 GCA_900406425.1 Iberis pinnata | reverse complement strand
TGGTTTAGTGATGAAGAAGATAACATGACATCACAAAATTGGATTTGTTTGTAATATACTTAAATTGTTGTGGTGCTTTTTGTAATTATAAGTTTTTATGGTATCTTTGAGAAAAATGATAAATTTTGAGAGTAATCAAAGTTATTATAATAAGGTTGGTAATTTTCAATTTCTACTATTCATAATTTTGAAGGTTTTGGTTTACGGTTTCGTTACGGTTTAATTTTTCTTTCTTTTTTTTTTACAGTTTTTAGGATTTATAAAAACTAGATGTTTGAAATACACTTTAGTCTCGGTTTGGTTTTAGTTTAGTTCGATATCAACTTTTTAATTTTGATTTCGATCCGGTTGTTTGTCTAATAATTAATTTATTTGACTAGATAAATGTCCCACATAATATGTGAGGAAAAAAAATATTTTGATTATAAAATTAATAATTTATATTATTAAAATTCGAATAATTAAATTTATTTTAAAACCTATGTAATAGATGTATTAATAAATTATTCTTCTATTTTTTATTATTATCCAAGTTAAATTTATTACATGTCCCATTCACATTAAATATATTATAGTTTATATAATAAAGTATATATGATCGTTAGTTTTTCCATTTTGATATTTTATTTTTTTACCGATATTTTCCTTTTTTGATAATANTTTTGATAATATACTTATTAGTTTTTTTATTTAAACTATTTTAAATATTTCCTTATTTAATTCTTCAATTTTTTTATTTCCAAAAATATTTGACACGTGTCACAATCATTGAAATTTAAACTGACATGTATCAAATTCTGGTGAGTTATAATTTTGAGACATTCCGCTTTATATAATAAGATTTACTTATTTAATACTTTCTCTTTGTTTTTATTAGAACAATTTATAGATTTTTATTTTCTTCAAATTAATACATTGTTTAGAATTACAATGCAAATTATTAAATGAACAAATGTTGATTGAAAACAATTAATTTATTAAATTTTTATTGACTTGAAGTTATGAGAAGTTGATTTGAGACACAAAATATTACAATTAAGATGACAAATTAATTATTTTTTAAAATATATATGAAAATTCCTTAAAATCTTATATTTAAAGTCAATTGGAGTAAAATTTATAATTGCTTATTATGATGGATTTTGAGTTTAACATGTATATTTTTTTAGCTAAGGCTTTGCTAGTATCAAACACATCATGTTTGTTTCTTTACATAACTCTATAATGAATATTAAATCTCATAAATTGAGAAAATTTTATTCCAAAAGTTTAGTACAAAAACAAAAAAAAGCTTCTAACTCCTTAATAAAACCAATATGAAATAAAAAAAACAACTCAAAAGATCCAAAAAAAAGCAAAGAGACACTAGAAATAACCTTAAGTTTTTTACTTGATAGCTAAATTAGAAACTCCAATTTCAGGATTCTTATGTATAGTCCAAACAAACTCAGGCATATCCAATCTTGGTCCAGCAAGTGTTCTATAAATATAAATCCTCTCAACTGGTGAACTTTCAGGTCTTGATAATGGAGGATGTTCATCAATAACTTCAACATTCAACCTTCTCATTTTCTGACTTAAAACTTTACAAGCACCAAAACTAACAAAGCAAGATGATAGCCAAAGAGATCTCATTGTCTCTAACTTAGCAGCATTCTCTAAAATCGCGGTATCGCCGAAAGGACAATCTCTTATCTCTAACTTCTTTAAACTCACACAACCAGACAACAAATGATGTAGCATCAAATCACTATCTCCTGCAAATGCTATTGATAACATTCTTAGCTTATTAGCGAGTTTTCCGATATATTCGAAAGCCTTATCGGTTAATAAACCGGAAACCGAAAGTCGTCTAAGATCTTTACATCTTGAAACTATTGCTTTGAATCCTTCATCAAGTGGCTCATTGGTTTTGTAATCAGGTGCAAATGGCTCTATGACACAGAGACGAAAACACTTGAAAGTCGGTCGGTTTTTCGCTATGGTGATTAATGCTTGATTTGTGAATTGGACACAGAAGTAGAGAACTGATTCAAGCTTTGTACAGCCTTGAGAGATGTAAACTAAACCTTGTTCTGTTAAAGCTATATCATCTGCATCAAGATCTGGTTCAGATGGAAATACTCTTAGTTCTTTTAGCTCTTTACAACAAGAAGCAACAGCTTGAAGTCCTTTATCTTCTATTAAATCCATTACCTAAAAAGACAAGTATATCATTTAGTAAGAAACAAACATAATTCAAATAAACCGGAACCGAAAAAAAAATGGACCGAACCGAAACGAAAAAGTGAAACTGAAACCGGACCGAAATTGTTTTAAAAAATCTTTAGGTTTGATTATTTAAAAAACCGAAAAAACCAAAAACTAAAACCGTACTGAAACTATATTCGGTTAACCAGAATAGCCAAAACTAAATAAACTGAAAATATAGAAACATTTAGTATTATAAAATATTATATACTCCTTCTGTTCCAAAATATATGATGTTTTCGAGAATTATTTATGTTCCAAAATATAAAATGTTTTCGTATTTCTATGCAGATTTTAAAACTATTAAATAGTCCACATCCAATAATTAAATGTTAGCTTTTTATTATTGATTGGTCAAGTGTTTTTAATGTATAATATATAAAAGTAAAATTTCTTAATATGTGCGTTTTTTTATATTAAATGTTAAATTTAATATGTGCGTTTTTAACCAAAACATCCTACATTTTAGAACGAAGGGAGTATATATGTATATATAATATGTGAAAAGCAGTATTAAACAAGTAAACGTTAAATGACTAGATCGGAACCAAAATAGAAAATCAAAACTGAACGGAAACCAAATTGTCAAATGGTTCAAATGGTTTTAGTTTTTATAAAACCAAAAAACTAAAAAAACCGGGAAAAAAATTTCGAAACTAAATAAATTGTGAATGTTGAAAATTTTGTATGTTTATAGTTATATGTATGAAAAATATGTATTTGACAAGTAAAAGTCAAATAAATCACTATTTTGAATATAGATTTTACTAACTTATAAACGAAAAACCGGAACAGAATCAAAACTGAACGAAACCAAACCGTATTTCAAATGGTTCAAACGATTTAAATCTTTATAAAACCAAACTATGTGAAAAATATGTTATTTGACAAGTAAAGGTCAAATAAATCACTATTTTGTATAGATTTTACTAACTTCTAAACGAAAAACCGAAACAGAATCAAAACTGAACGAAACCAAACCGTATTTCAAATGGTTCAAACGATTTAAACTTTTATAAAACCGAACCATAACTGAACCTTAAACCGAAACGCCCACCTCTTATAAAGACAGTGAAAAACAAAGATCTAAATGCAAAAACTTACCCAAAGCTTCTCCAATTTCGAGCAACGTCTAAGAAGCTCAACAAGATCAGGCATACCAACAGTAGCATAGCTTAAATTCAATGAAGTTAAACCGGGACAAACCGAATAAAGAGCTGGTAAATACTCAGGAAGTATATCCCAAAGACCAGATAAACTCTTAAGTTGTTTACAACTAGCAAAAGCTTTTGATAATCTTGAGATTGTTTCAGGTTCTAATTCAGCTGAGAAAGAACCAGTTCCTAGTTCAGTAAGTTGCGGAGCTCGACGAAGTAAGCTTATGAGTCCATCAACAGAGACATCTTGATTTAGTTTGAGTGATTTTAAGTTTGGTGATCTACTCACAAGACGTTCTAAATCAGAGAGTGCAACTTCTGAATCTAAACAAGAGAAGTCAAGAGAGACTAATGATGTTGTAGTTTCAGGAAAATAGCTTAGCCAATGTCCTCCTAGATCTTCAACTATACACTCTTTTAATTCAAGTCCTTTTAAGTTTCTGCATAAATCATAATAAACAAAGACTTTAGATTTCTTTAAAAGACAAAACATAGATGTTGGTATAATTATTCGGAAACCGAAGAACCGAACTGAAACAAACCGGAAAAACCAAGTTTGGTTCGGGTACAGTTATCTTTAAGTTATCTGAATGGTTTCTCTTTACCAAGAACCATAGATATAAGTTTGACTGAGAACTGAAAACATAAAGTAAGTGTTTTATATAGGGGTGGACATTTAAACCGAACCAAACCGAATTTAGTTCGGATAGTTCGGTTTGGTTTACTCGGTTATTTCGGTTTAATTCAGCATTTTTTTTATTTTACTTCGGATTTCGGTTTGGTTCGGCAACAATTTCCTTTTGACTAAATTATACAAACCAAACTGAACCGAGCCGAACCGAACTTGCTAAAACTAACCAAAAGTAAACCGAAAATTTAATCGAAATTAAATTTTTTGAACCGGGAAAACTTAACTTCAAAAACGAAAAGCCGAACCGAACAAACCGAATTCGGCCAAAAATAAAACCGAAAACCAAATTTCCACCCCTAGTTGTATATCAAGCACAAATAATTTGGTTGTTTCTAGATATTTTCGGTTCTTTTAGATATTATTGGGTAATTTTGGTTTTAGATAATTTTAGGATCAAAAACCATAAATGAATCAGAACCCTTAATATTTTGGTTATTCAAATAGTTCTCATATTTTAAATGCAAACCAAACTAAACCAATTTTCTAATTGTTCCTAGATATTATATTGAAAGAATTGTAACTGAACCGAACTTAACCAATCCGAAACCAAATAACCAAACGTCCACCCCCAACAAAAAAAAACAAAACAATTTTTGGTTTATCAAAATCAAACCTGCAAGTTGATGTAATGGCTGCTAAACCATCAGTAGAGAAACCTTCACAAGAAATCAAAACAAGAACTTTAAATTCCTTAAAAGAAGAAGCAATCATCTCCAAACATTCATCAGTCACAACCATTCTTTTCAATCTAATCTCTTCAAGTTTAGGATTTTTAACAGCTAAAGCTTGAATCCATGGCCAAGCATAACCTCCCCAACCATCAGGTACTAAATTATAATCAGCAAAATGTGGTTTCCCTTTCAAAGTTAAAGATCTCATCGCCGGAAACCGCCGTGTAACCGTCGCAGGTCTTACTGAGTAACAGTTTCCGATAAAAACACGTTTTCTTGTTCTTCTCTCTGTCTGAAACCATGATTTGCAGACTAGAGAAACAGAGTTACGATCTTCGTTTGAATCTACAAAGGAGAAGATATGTTCAAGAACCTTATATGGTAATCTAAAACCCATCACAAAGATTTGAGATTTGGTTTCAAAAAGAGTGATAACAAATCCAAAGATTGAAGCTTTTGAATCAAAAAGAGTGATAACAAATCCAAAGATTGAAGCTTTTGATTCAAAGAGAGTGATACAAATCAAAAGATTGAAGTTTTTGAATCAAAAGAGAGTGATACAAATCAAAAGATTGAAGCTTTTGAATCAAAGAGAGTGATAGAGATCAAAAGATTGAAGCTTTTTGAGTGATACAAATCTAAAGATTGAAGCTTTTGAATTTTGATACAAAGAGAGTGATACAGATTCAAAGATTGAACCTTGTGATTGATACAAATCAAAAGATTGAAGCTTTTGATTCAAAGAGAGTGTTACAAATCAAAAGATTGAAGCTTTTGATTCAAAGAGAGTAATACAGATTCAAATATTGAAGCTTTTGATTGATACAAATCAAAAACTGAAAGCTTTTGAGTGATACAAATCAAAAGATTTGAAGCTTTTTGAGTGATACAAATCCAAAGATTGAAGCTTTTGAGTGATACAAATCAAAAGATTGAAGCTTTTGATTCAAAGAGAGTGTTACAAAGCTTTTGATTCAAAGAGAGTGATACAGATTCAAAGATTGAAGCTTTTGAGTGATACAAATCAAAAGATTGAAGCTTTTTATGTGATACAAACCAAAAGACTGAAGCTTTTGATTCGAAAAGACTGATAACAGATTCAATCTTTTGAGTTCAAAGATCTGAAAAATTGAAGCTTTTGAGTGATACAGATTGAAGCTTTTGATATATAAGTATATAATAAGCAAATGAAAATGGAGAGAGAGACAAAGTCCATGTGAGATCATTAATAAAGTTTAGCTGGAGCCATGTGAAACTATGCAGAAAAGTTTCACTAATTTAGTTGCCTTAATCATATAATTAGAGTCTTCTGATCAAAGATCACATGTTACTCTCTGTGATATTTTGATTCCTAAATTTATAAATAAAGAAAGACAGTCACTGAAATTTTTGTAACACTATTCAATTATTGTTTATCTTGTGTACACGTGTATCTATTTTAACTTATCCTAACACATTGAAATAGAGATGTGTATGAGCTCTCTCCCACGAGTCACGGCCGGTCTGAGTATTTGGTTCGGTTTTATAGAAACACAACCAAATTATAACCATACATGAACTTGAAGAAGAATAGAAAGCAATGTTTTAAAACCCGAACTAGACCCATAGTCGAATCGGTAAAACTGGTAACTCGACAAAGAATATGAGTCGGATTTGTTTTAAAAGCCGTCTCTTAAACACTAACATGCATTTATTTAATGAGGCGAACACGTTTTCAACCTTATGAAAGCACACGAGGTAGCTGGAATTTTCTTTGGGTATGAATCAAGAGATATTCGGCTGGGTATCTTTACGTGACTTATCAGATACTCAATCTGAGATTATGTTGACAGATTAACACAACTCCACTCTTTTTTTAACACCCTTAGCTTTTTGACCTCTTTGATGATGTTTTCAACTGTACGAGCGCTCACGTGTGATGACATGATATGTAACTCTTTTTCACTGTAGATCAAGTTAGTAACGGTGTACTCATCATGTTGAGTTCCCCAGTCATACCACAGCGGTGCAAACTTTTAAAGTTCACATATCCCAATAGATTTGCGCAGTTTGATAAATCTATTAAAATATAGTAGTTTGGTAAAGATATCAGCGAGTTGAAATTTTGTGCTCACATGATCCACAACAACAACCTTGTCTTCTACCAGTTCTCGTATAAAATGGTGTCTTATATCAATATGCTTGGTACGAGAGTGTTGAACATGATTCTTGGAGATATTAATGGCACTTTGATTGTCACACTGAATTAGCATTGGTTTAGTAACATAGCCATATTCATTACTCATTTGTTTCATCCACTGAAATTAGATACAACAGCTACCAAGTGCAATGTATTTAACTTCTGCTATTGAAAAAGAAACACTGTTCTGTTTACGACTCAGTCATGCAATCATATTGTTGCCTAAGAAAAAATCTCCCACACTCGTGTTTCATCGATCACCCATACTCCGAGCCCAGTCAGCATCACAGTATCCAGCAAGATTAGGGTTGCTATCCTTGGTATAGTACAGACATAGTCCCTTTAACATACTTAACAATTCTCTTGAGCACCTTGAGAAGTGATATCTTGGGTTGTGCTTGATATATGGCGCAAACACCCACACTGAAACTAATATCGGGTCGACTTGCTGTGAGATAAAGGAGACTACCAATAATGCCACGATATAGTTTGTGGTCAACATCTTCTCCATTTTCATCCTTTGAGAGCTTGCAAGTAGTACTCATTGGAGTCGTGGCCATCTTACATGATTCCATACCAAATCCTGTCACTAGATTCTTGTCGTAGGTGCTTTGTGATATGAACACACCATCATCCCTCTATGGAACCTGCAGACTAAGAAAGTATATTAGTTCTCCACACATACTCATCTCAAATTCCTGTTTCATACGCCTAACAAAAACCAGCAACAAGTAAATGGTTAGTAGAGCCAAACACAATATCGTCCACATATATTTGCACAACAAGAAAATCATTACCTTTTGAGTAATGAAACAGAGTCTTGTCTACACTGCCTCGAACATATCCTTGCTTCAGTAAGAAGATTGTGAGTCGCTCATACCATGCTCTAGGAGCCTGCTTCAACCCATAGAGAGCTTTCTTTGGTTTGTATACATGATATGGGTATTCACAATCCTCGAACCTTTTAGGTTGTTCAAAAAGCACTTCCTCTTGAATAATGTCGCTTAAGAAATTTGTTTACCATTTTTTTGTCTTTGTATTACTTTCCCAGAATGTCTGATGCATTGGCAATGGAGGATAGCTTACCACTGAACTCTTTAACACTCTCATCTTCTCTCATCTTAATATTTTCAAACTCAGAGGCCAACAAATCAACCTTTGTGCGTCTCACATCATATGTACCTTCATATGTTGCTTGAAGTATGTCCCAAGCTTGTTTTGCAGTTTTGCATCTTTACACACATTTGAACTGGTCATTGGTGAGCGAGCACCAGATAGTTGATAGTGCCTTGGAGTTGTATTTCGACTTGAATTTCTCTGCATCAGTCCATTCACTTGATTCACGGGCAACCCATTCATCTTCTTTGTGGTGCTGTTCATCCCGACGACACAACTGTCCATGCTTCTTCATCCATTCCTTTGAGAAGATCATGGATTTGAACTTTCCACCATTTGAAGTTGTCGGGATCCAACAACACAGAACGAGTCATAGGTAATTGTGTGTTCTCCATTTTCCATCATTGGATCTTCACCTGTTTGTAAAAGATAACTTAACCTTCCTAATATGCATGCTCTTATACCAATTGAAAGACTTGAAGTACACAAGAATCAACACAAAAAGAAACTTTATTCCCAACGGTTTTCAAAACCAATTACAAGTGTTTATTTCTTAACTTGTACAATCAGTTATTCAACAATATGCTTATCTTGTTTTGAAAACCTAACCCTCACACTATGTTCTTTCTCACAAGATCTCTCCCAATCTATTGAATAACTCTCAAACCCTATCCCTTAAACCCAAAACTTATGCGGCTCGAAAGTGTTGTCTTCCTTTTTCCACTTTCGAGCCCCTTAAATAATGTGCTAAACCTAGCACGCCCTTTCCACGTACTTGGATGTTCCCTGTTTCCTTAATCCAATCTTTTCATTTTCTTGTTGCTCAACAACTTTCCATAGTTTAATCTAGTGAGTTGTCATTCCCGCCATTTTGTATGCGGCTTCATCTTTGCATCAGTTGCTCCTCAATTATTTTTCATGTACACTAAATCGATGAGGCTATCAACCTAACTGAGTATTTGGTTCGGTTCATTTTTTAGATTTTGCATTGGTTAAATTGAAAAATTAAAAATTCATTCGGATATTTTTGAAATTCGGTTTGGTTTTCAAAATTGTTTGATTTTAGTTCTGGTTATTTGGATATTTGATTTTAATATCCATTCAGATAGTATCTATTTGATTATTTCGGTTTCTATTCGATTTTTAATCAAAAATATTAAATAAATATAAAAATAATTTTTTAAATGATATTATGTAATTTTAATATATATATATATAAGTACGTTATTTATTTTATTATTTATTTTTTTGTGAAGTTAAGATTTTCGTTTTGGTTTGATTTTAGTTTGATTCTAGTTACTTGAGTAAGAGATTTATATATCCATTCAGGAGAAGAGACTTCATCATCAACCTCCTCAGCATCTTATAATCTATAAAACATGTAGCCACCAAACACAATTTTGAAAAGGAACATTTTTAGTTTCAATTACGAAGCTTGGTTTCTATTAGTCAAGTCAAAAGTAGTTTATATTGTAGATACATCTTTATAAATCATTTCATAGCTCAAAAGGATCAAGATTTTCAAAACTTAAGTGTCTCTACTTACCAAGTTTACTCTATCCACTATTGATCATTTCAACTGTTTCTAGATTTGATGTTCTTTGGTTATTAAGTTAATAACACTAACATGGTTCCCTTTTGTTTTCAACATCTCTTTTGTCTAAAATCTTGAAGTTATATATATAAGAGCAAGGTAGCAAAATGCTTTAAAAGAGATTGTGGAGTTATTGATTGATTTATCTTTGTGAGATCCTAGCATGTTCTGGAAGTGTTTATGCGGCAACATGTCAAGGTTTTGTTAAGTTGATGCAATGACATATATGTGAAATGTTGAACTCAACTTGGTAATCAAACACACTACTAGCTTTATCGGTTCATATTGTGTCTTTAAATCATTCTATACACACAACTTGGCAATGTTTGTGTGTGTGACCACATAACAAGATTTAGTTTCTTAGAGGTAACATTGAATTTGGGAGTCAATACCATTACACTCATTCGGTGTATGTGAAAGAAACTTGAGCTTAAGGCATCAAGATGCAAAAAGAATAGTTAGTTATTAACCGTGTTCTAAAACGCGCTAGGCACTATCTAAACGGTAAACCAGCGTCTAGTGCCTATTCGTATACGCGGATGCTTAGACAAAATTATGCGGATATATAGTTTTTATAAGTATATATATATATAATATAATATCATATCTTATATTTTAATAAATAATTAATTAATAAGTGGTAAAAAATTTCTAAAAAAATGAATAACACTTTTTTAATTTGTTTTATCTTCATTTGCAAAGAGAATAAACGAGTGTTTAGTTAAAAATTTAATGTTTTTCTACGTAAACAACGTCATTTAAATTTCAATAAAACATTTTTTATGAAAATTAAAATAAAAATTTTAATTAGTCAAAACGACGTTGTTTTGACAAAAAATATATATATATATATATATATATGGGCGTCTGGAGAGCGCCCAGATAGCGCCTAGACAGCGTCCAAACCGATTATATGACGTCTAGGTGTCCGAT
>OVBE01017098.1:0-10591 GCA_900406425.1 Iberis pinnata | reverse complement strand
CTTCCCGAATGGGTTAAATCCATCTGTACTTAATCTGAGATAGACATTTATTGTCTAACATGCAAAATCTGGATAGGTAGATTGAAAAAATGACACAAAAATTCAGCATCAGAAGGATGTGTAATTTCTTCATCAAATCTATGCTCAGCATGCCATCTCATTGCCATAACTGTTCTCTCAAACTGATACAACCTCTTTAATTTATCTGTTAGTAGCAAATACCACATCCTCTTGTAAGGCACTAAAACTACCGCATGTATCCTTATATCTTGGGTTGCAACAATATTGACAGGTCGTCCGGGTGTCGCCGCGTCTCCAATAGATCATACAATTGTCAATGCACACGTCTATAACCTGATATGACAATCCAAGCCCCAAAAAAAGTTTTTGTATCTCAATATGAACCTAGAGCATTGTTATCCTCTGGCAAGATATCTTTCACAAACTTGGCTATTGCATCAACTGCATCCTTAGGAAAAATCTTAATATGTCTTTATATCCATCAACCTACTAGAAGATGATAAAGGCGAATGACCATCTCTACATCCACTATATAATGGCTGATTCGTTGCGTCTAACATATCAAAAAACTGTTGTGCTTCTAAATTTGGTTATTCATACGAAACCCGAGCCGTCTCTATATTTTCTCTATAAAGGTCATTAACAATTTGAACCGTAGGTGCCCTAAAATCTTATTCTGTTCTAGGTTCCTTTATCCTATCGGCCAATGGTTCGCTACTGCTACTACTAGCAACAAAATCATGTCGTTCTCCATGTAAATACTAAATCTTATAACTCGGCATAAAACCATTCACATATAAGTGATTCCATACTAAATCTATCATGATATTGTGACAATTCTGACATAAAGAGCATTTACATGTTAACTTACGACTGTGTTGTGCCCGAGGTTGTCAACATGCTAATTCCATAAATTCCGTAACACCACATGTATATTCTTCGTTTAAAAGCTTTGTATCTGGATTCATTCTTTCACCATCCATCCATGATCGAAAATAGGGAGTAGTAGACATATTTTGTTACGATATATGTGTTGAGTTTGTCATGAATGAAGGTGGAGTGGTTTGGTTATATAGGAAATTTTTGTGACGGATTACTGATGGATATGTCCATTAGTAAATTCAAATATAACCGTTGGTCAAGGTTTGAAACGGCTACTTTGCACCGGGAAAATTTAATGACGGCTATGTGATGAATTTGTGCCGGATCAATCAGTCAATATGTATCCGTTAGTATATTCGTCAGGTTTCCGTTGGGAATTACTGACGGATTCTCATCCGTCAGTCCCTCTGATCACTTTTGGTTGTGCTTTCTTGTAGTAATCAACAAGGATCAAAAGTATGGTGATTGTCATTTCTGCTGTTTTGTTATTAGATTATGGATCGAACTTAATCACTTGCTATGTGAATGCATTTTCTTATATTTATGAAGTATGGGTTACTGAACTGCCTGTTGTGGTTTAGAAATTAATGTGACAAAAAAGAAAACCTTTATATTATTTTTATTAATGTGAATTCAAACAATATATACTACAAGAATTTCTATTTCGGCGTAAAAAGTTATGGAATGCAGATGGTCCAAATTTAAATTGAATTAAAATTTTCAACGGATTTTGATTTATGTTTGAAATGATATTTTAATATTTTCAACGATTTTCGAACGGTACTTTCAATAATTTTTTAAACAAAATACCTACAAATGTTTGTGAAAATATCTATGGATTTCCAAAATTTTAATAATAAAATGTAATTAATTTTTTTAGTTTCTACGGATTTAATAACTAAATATATGTTTTTATCTTTTTTTAATGATATTCTGACGGATAATAAATAAATAATATTTCCAGCAAATTGCTTTATGGATATTTTGAAAATTTAATTTAATTTTTAAATTATTAATTAATTTAAAATTTTAATCATCAGATGATTATTGTGGGATTGAGGTTGAACTTGTGCAAAAGGAATAGACTGTGAGGTGTTGTGTGACACATGAAGTACTGAAGCTGATAGTTGTGCTGAAGCTGATGATTGTGAAGCTGAAGGAGACACATGAGCTGTTGTTGATCATGGATAGGCACCATCCTTACCTACAAAAGAAGAATAAGAAGCAATAACATGTGGAACAAACGAAAATGGTGACTGTCGGTAAGAAGACGACGATAGAGACTACAACAAAGAACACGGGAAAGAAGGCATGGGATGAGTTGGTGATATTACTCGGTTTTAATGCATAATAGTGGAAATTTATATATGTTATTCTACATTATTCCGAGTGTTTTCCTTGTATATTTGGTAAATTTTCAGGATTCTAGGTGTTCGGGTCGTGTTGGAGCAAAATAATGCATTTTAGAGCAAATCAGAAGAATTGGCTAGATGCAGAACAAAGTAATCGATCGTGCAAAGAGTTGATCGATCGAGTATATCCCTTGATGAAGCGCACGATCGGGAACATATGGTGCCCGATCGGGCATTTCTCCATGCAAAAATTCGGACATGAAGATCGATCGTGAAACAAGAAGAACGATCATGCAGGAAGCAGAAGTGCTCGATCGAATACTACAAGGATCGATCGAGCACTCTACAAGAAGAACCACAAAATTTCCAATTTTGCATCCAAGTCTTCAAGCTTATCCAATTTTCCTATTTTTATTATTTTACCTTTTTTACTATAAAAGTCTTGGGGCTTAGGTTTTAGAAGCTAATATTTAATTTATTTTTGGAGAGTTTTTACTGAGGGAGAGGACATTCAATACCTTGTATTTGGAGAAGAATTTCTGAACCCTTCTTAATATCTATACTTACTTTATTATGTGTTCTTCAAAGATGTTGATTTTTGTTTGCTTGTCAATGTCTGAGTAGTTCATTAGCTAGGTTGTAGGGTTTCCCAGGGAAATCATGTTTGATTGTTAGATTTATCATAAGGGATACCAATTGATAGGTTCTTAGTCTAGACTTGTTATTAATGCATGAATTAGATTGGCCATATTTGATATTAGACTAATAAACGCAAAGAGATTTTTTTTAGAAGTTGGACCTAGTCTAGATGAATAAGTGTTCTTGTTTGCGAGATTATTGTCCTGAATGCTTATGAACAATTGAATCTAATCTTTATTGCATGATTAAATTAGTTAGACACGCCGAGAGTTTGTTTCTAGTAATTCAAACATAGGGTGTAATACTCTGAGAGAAGATTATTCTATCATTTTCTTTCATGTTGAGAACTATTTTCAAAGAAAATCCCTGCATGATAATTTGACTTTTAAACCTGACCACCTATGGATTCCCTGATACATGACGCTTTTATTTCATAGTTTACCACCGCTTTTATTTTACTGTTTTGATTCGAACACAACCAATCTTTCTATTCCGTCTTATCTTGATTCGAGATTTAACTAAATCGTGTACTTTCTGGTCTCTGTGGGATTCGACCCTTTAATGTGCTATAGTGATATGTTCTCTGCACTGTAGTTTAGGATTTAAATTCTAAGTCTATCAGAATTTTGGCGCCGTTGACGGGGATCAATAGTGCCTCTTCATCTTATTCATGAGTTTAGTCTAAAATATTTCTTCTTACAGTACTCATCTTGTTCTTTTTTCTTGTTTTTGTTTTACAGGTGCATGACCAGACGATCTGAAAAATCCAAGGAATTGCTCAACCTTAGTAACTCAGCACTTTCAAAGTTAGAGCGTTGAAACCGGAAACCAAAGAAAGACGCAAGCTCATCCAATTCAATGGCTGAAAACGTTGATCTCATCAATCCGGTCGCACCCGAAGGTCAAATCGATCCATCTCTTCTTGGACTCAATCAGCTGATTATCCATCAAGAAATAGGAGGACCTAACGACAATCAAGTGCCACAAGGCAAAAAACTGAGCTGATAACAACCAAAATCCACCATAAAACCCCAATCCTCAAAACGTCGATGCAAGAAACTTTGTCCTGTATGGAGATCCGGAGAGAGTTAATCAGCGCAATGTTCAGAACCATCCTCTAGTTGGTTCATTCAACAATCCTCAAACATTTTATGCGAACATGAAACCCATTCAACCTCTACAGCCTCAGTAAAGGGAATACCAATTCCCTATCCAGCTCGTTCAGATGATCCGTAACAACCAATTCAATGGTTTAGCAACAGAGCATCCGATGGATCATATTGAAACTTTTGAGGACATCTGCAGTACTACCAATCTTAATGGATTATCTCGTGATTTTATGCATTACAGCTTGTTCCGCCATTCTCTAGAGGAGAGAGCGCTTTGCTGGCTGAAATCTCTACCTTCTGGATCTATTGTAACTTGGGAGGATTACAAGGCCAATTTTCTCAAACAGTTCTTCACCACCACTAATACCAACACTTTACGGAACAAGATTTCTAGTTTTTCACAAAGTCATGTGGAGTCATTCTTTGAATCTTGGGAGCGATCCAAAGAACTTCTTCGTGACTGCCCACAGCATGATTTCTCATATGTAAGTCTCCTCAACACCTTCTATAGAGGGATTGACCAGAAATACCAGCTGTCTTTAGATACAGCCAGTGATGAAGACTTCATGCAAAAACCTGTTCTAGATGGAGAACCTCGCAGCTAGCAATAGCTATCACTGCCCAGAGTTTGATTGTCAAACAAAAGCACCTACACCTTCTTCTAACTCTGAACTTTCATAAATGAAAAGTGAATTCTCAGAGATGAAATGACTGATTGCTCAAATTCTCAAGAATCAAAACCCGAAACATGTCAGATTTGCTGAAGATGTAGAAGTTGATTGCTTTGCTCTACAAGAGCAGAATTCTGAAGGTGTTGAGAAGGAAGTAAGTTACATCAATAGTTAAGGTCAACAGGTGTACAACCAAGGGTATAATCAAGGATTTAACAAGATTCATCCCAATCTATCTTGGAGAAGCACTAATGTTGAAAACCCCCAAGATCAACATTATCCACAACAACCAAAGACCTTTGTTCAGAACTCCAATTCAGGCGGTTTTTCAACAAACCTCTCATCCTGTATTTCAACAACCACTACCAACTCATCCTCAACAAAGTAACACATTAGAGATGATGTTCAAGCAACTTTTAGAATCCCAACAACAATCCCAAAGAGAAGTGAAAAAGCTGAATAAAAATTTGGAAGCACTCTCTACACATGCTAAGCATTTGTATATACAAGTTGCTCAGACTTCTGAAGCTGTGAAAAGACAAGCTGGTGTCTTTCCTGGGAAAGTTGAGGACAATCAAAAAGGGTATTGTAAGTCTTTGGTCGCTAATTTGAGAGAAGAAATGGGTAATTTGGAACAAGATGCAAATTTTGAGAAGTTGGAAAAAGATTTAGAGGATCATGCCCGATCAAGCACCAAGGCAAGAAAAGTCCAGGAGCATTTGATCGATCGAGCACATAATCAGCCTGATCGATCCCTAAAGTCGGACACGAATAAAAGCAAGTTTCCCAATCGAGCTTACGAACCTGGAGTAGAAAAATAAAGAGACCAATCGATCTCTTAAGAGATCGATCGATCCCTCCTCCCAGATTTATGAAATCCTCTAAATGCTTATAAACCCAGGATTCCATACCAAGTGCCACCTACGAGGCCTAAATTAGAGTTTGAAGATGGAAAGATGATTGGAAAGAAACCAAATCCACTTAGGAAGCTTCAAAAGCTACAAGACCCTGGGAATTTTTGGTCCCGTGTTCGATCAATGGAGTAGATTTCACATGTTCTCTTTGTTATACTGGAGCTAATGTGAGTGTTATGTCAGTGACTGTTGCTGAAAGACTAAGGCTATCAGGTAATACACCATCGAATATGACCTTTAAGCTTGCTAATGACTCTATTATCTCTTCCAACGGGTTTACTTTTGATCTATTAGTACAAGTTGGGAATTGTCTTGTTTCCGTTGATTTCCACATCTTGGAGATGAATGGGTACCAAGATGAACCTTTGGTTCTAGGGCGACCTTTTCTCGCAACGGTAGGAGCTGTTGTTGATCTACCCAATCGGTGCATATCCATGAAGAACATCAAGAAAAGGGTTTTCTATCCAGTGATTCCTCTAAAAGGGATACCGAAGCTGACTATGTTGAAAGAAGAGGAGATGAAGAATGAAATCAGATTGAACATGATCTTAAATGTGTAGTTGCTGAAACCTTGCACAAAGAACCTCAAATTTCAACAACGAATGGTGATCTCAAGATCAATGAAAAGGTGAAAGTGGAACCAAATCAGACAAAGAAGGATTCTCAAGTGGCTTTGATCCCTCAAGCAATAGTTGGGGATACAATTGAGTATAAGGTGAAAAGCAAGGGGTTTTCAAAACCCTTCTCAAAGGTTAGAGTTTTACTCACTCCAAAGCTCAAAGAGAGAGGGATTGACATTACAAAAGCTGTGATGGGGTAAGGTTCTGAAGCTGAAGATCACTGGATTTAGAGCTTGTTATGGAGCATCTGTAGAGGTTGATCCAATTTCGACTTAGAGGTATGTACCGTCAAGCTAAGTGACGTTAAACAAGCGCTGAGTGGGAGGCAACCCACTATTTGGAGTATAGATTAGTTGTTTTTCAATTTTGAGTCAGTTTTAGTCCTAACTTACTTATTTATAGTTTTAAGTGCAAAGTGATTTAGGTTATTACTGGTGAAGGATCTTCAAGACATTCTGGGATATCTCTTATCTATTTTCATTACTCATCCTCTCACTTGAATTGTTGGTTCTCTTAATGGGTTCTCTCTTGATTCTTGCTAATTTTAATTAGTATTGCTTAGATCATTCCTCACCATTCACCACCTTTCTTGATATTTTGACTTGAGTTGATTTTAGATTTATGATTATTTGGTCTTTCTCATTAAGTAATTCTTGATTCTTGCTAATTTTAATTAGTTTTGCTTGATCATTGATCTTTACTTACCAATTGATTGTGTGATACTAGAATGATTGTTATTAACTGTTTTGAATGATGCCTCTTATATATGATTCCTGCTAATTTTTTTATTAGTATTGCTCGATCATTATGTTTGTAATGGTTTCTCTTGCAACTGATTCTTATTAGTTTGTAAGCTAGCATTTCTCAATCATTGTTCAACCATTGCTTACACTTCTCTTGAGTGTTTGTTCTTTTTTTCAGGCATAGCAGATGAGGCATAGGAATTCGGAACATATTTGAGAGCAGTTCACCATTAGTACCTCCCTTTCCCTTGATCTCATATAGTATTTATTGTTTATTTTCATCTATTCATCTATTAGGGACTTTTCTATTGATTATAGTTACTCTTATTCCTTCTCTTGGATTTATTTTCACACCGGGCCGGTGTAAAGTAAGTCTGGGGGAAGGTGTAAAGATACTAACTATATTTTGATGTTTTGTCTTTTTGGTGAAAATTTTCAAAATTTTTGTTTGATTTAATTGAGTCCATCGAGTCAAAGGAACCATGATCAAAATCATTGATGATAAATCACCAAGTGTGGGTATGGTATTCGATTTCTCAAGATTACTTACTTATATTAATTGTTGATATTTGGATTGGAACCCCATTACTGATTGATTTATTTCTGAAAGTTCTGATCTTTTGAGTTATTGATGATTTAATGCTAGCTCTTCCATGATAGGACTTAATCTGAAATTGAAATATTATTGCTTATGGTGTTGATGTACTCTAAGAATTAGGTACCTTTCTCTTCAGTGTTTAGTAAAACCGACAAGTTCTTTCAGTACGATCCGGGTCCTTTCTTTCTCTCCCTTCAGAAAATAAAAATAAAATGATAAACAAGAATTTTCTACTTTGTTAAGCAAATAGTCAAGTTCATTGATCAATCATTATAGAACTTAAGGAATCTACCAAATTCAGGTAAGATTAACACAATAATACTATTAGATTTTCATTTACTCTAAACCAAATATGTTTAGGTAGGTTCATTCATCACAAATTTTCAAAATGCCAAAAGTCAACTAAAAGTCAAAATTCCAAAAGTCAACTGTAATCAAGAAAAGTCAACAGAAAATTAAGTTTGAAAATCAAATATAAAAAGCTAAGCAAATGGTTTAGGTAATTGATTTAGGAGATCAAATGAATTCATGTGGTGTTTAATTCTAACTATTAAGCTAATCCTTGGCACAAATTCCAAAATCTAGACTAATCCACTTTCATGGCACTAATCATTTTCCTAATTATGCAATTTAAACAATCTCTTGAAAAACTACACAATTGAGAAACATTAGGATCTAATTTGTCTTAACCACTAAACTAACTAACACAAATGTCTTTGGTTAGGCCTCATTTAGCTTATAAAGATTGGTTCCGACATTTTGTCAAACACCTTTCGGGCGCAAATTTCCTAACTTCTAGAATTGAGAGATCAATTCAATCCTAGTATTAAGGGCATCATCTATAAGATGATTTATGAATTACAAGACCTAAACACCACAATCCTTCATCTAATCTCCCTAATCTACCCAACCATTCACTTAAGGATTACTACTCAGTAATCATAGAAGAACCACCAAATCTTATGAAAGATGTGTGATTAAACATGTTTAGAAGAAGATTTAGAAAGGAAAATAACAATCAAAATAAGGATCAAACTCAAAATAGCAATAAAAGATCAAATGATTACAAAGAGTCTCAAAAATAAAGCTTAGTCTCCTTCAAATTAGGGTAAAAGATTTTATAGTGTTCCTAATATCCTTAGGGTTAACCCATAACATTTGGGTTAAACCACTAAAACATGGGTAGAAAAAGGTTGAAAATGGGAAAATGTTGAATTTTTCCTGACCATACCGGTTTGGATAAACCGGTATGATACCCCAGTACGTTCTGTCTCTGACCATAGCGGTCTAGACTGCCCGCTATGGCATATCGCTGCTAGCTCCTGGAAAAACTTCATCTTCACAGCGGTTAATATAAACCGATATTCCCCCCGATATGCTCATAGCGGTTTGGATAAACCGCTATGGTTCCCGATGTGTTCTGATTGCACCTCTTCTATCAACTTTTGCACTCCTTTTGATCCTTGATTCCGGTTTCTTCGACTCTACCATATGAAACTATGATATGCAATGCAAATGCAAGCTATACAACCTATATGTAAGTTATTGACCTATAATGCATACAAAATGGTAGGTAAAATGCATTAAAAACACAAGATATCAACTCCCCCAAACTTATCCTTTGCCTGTCCACAAGCAAACCACAAAGGAAAGTGAGGAAGAGAGGTTTGGAGGTGGAAACCTCAGAACCAAAGTATGCATCTAGAGTAGGTGAAATCATTGTCTAAGTTACTAGTTCTAAAGTGCAAACCAACCTAGTCTTACTTAAAAATCTTAGCCTTACTCATCACAACTTAATCGAGATCAATCCTAACTTCCACATGTATTCAAATCCATTCATCTCTTTAACAATCATTTAAATAGGAACCGTGAATCAAGCTATGCATAATCAATGGACTTATTTGGTTTAGGGACTGGGTTAAGAGAAAAAAATGATCTCCCTTTGCCGTGGTTTTTCTATTCAAAACGAGGATCACTCAAAAAGGAAAAGAGCTTTAGTAGAATGCTAAAGGTGAGAACACTTGGATGTATACAAGAATAGAATTCCATCTACCCATAAACTAAAAGCTCAAAGCTTTGCATCTAAAAACATGGAGAAGAATCCTAATCTACCCTTTAACCACCAAATATCCATCCTAGTTCTCTATCCTTTTCCACTTAAACTCTTATCAATCATTAACTTAGGAGGAGATTTTACTTCTTTTTCTAACCTAGCGGATTGGTAATTTTACTAACTCTAAGGTTTTAAGGCTTCTTCTTTTTCTTTTTCAATTCTTTTCTTGCCTTTTTGGCACTTGTTTCTTTTACAACTCTAATCGCCTTTGCGCTAAGCCGTACCCTTTTCTTAACTTTTTCTGTTCGTTTCCCAATCCTTTACTAGGAAATTCCATTTCATTTTTATTCCTTTGATCCCCTCCTAAGCCTCTTAAAACATGCCTTTTTCCTTTTTCAACCATGATCAAACCGGCAATCTAAATCCCAAATATCCCAATGCATTCCCGAGCCGGTCCCGAACCTAAGCCTATCTAGTCCAAAAGTTGTAAACTAGAACTACATGAAATCCAATCCTTGCCAGTTCAAACCTAACATTTTCTACCAAACTGTTTTCATAAAAGTGCTACCACTCAAAAATCGATTCGTGGCTTGAAAGAAAGTTGATTTAAGGTGGGGAAACTACTTGGACTAACAAGAGTGGTAAAAATGGGATATGATAGTCCAAGTATGTATATTCTATCCATAAGTCCATATCCAATGCATAGACATGATAATGAGCAATCAAGTTAAGGTTCTAATAGATAGAGATGAATTTCAAATCAAAACATGCTTCTGAATGGCAAAGATTATACAATTCCATATTCCAAGAAAGGTTCAATCTTAATTCGGATTCGACTAGCTAGCAATAGAAAACTAATAACTTGGGCAATGATTCCAACTAGCGAAGAAACATACTTACAAGGCGAATTCATCATAGATTTCCTAGGCAAGTGATGCAACCTAATATGAATCTAAATGCATTTTTTTAGAAAATTTTTAAATTTTTCG
>OVBE01017097.1:0-10592 GCA_900406425.1 Iberis pinnata | reverse complement strand
AAAAAGTGATAAGAAATGTTATGTACAAACCATGAAATTCAAGTGTTATCAATTGATTCTCCTTCTTGACCACAAAACTGACACCTACCATCAGTATGAATGCCTCTTCTTCGTAATGCATCATGAACTGCTATTGCACCATTAAGGGCCTTCCAACAGAAATTTTTTATCTTTGACACTGTTTTCATTTGCCAGATTCTCTGCTTTAGTTCAAGGAAGGATGGTAGCATTCTTTCTTGGTCCCTAATTTCTTTTTCTTTACCCTCTGCCGCAATTTCATACCCAGATTTGACAGAGAATGCACCTGATTTTTGATGCGTCCAAGACCAGAAGTCGTTTCTCTGTGTTGCACGGTTCATTCTTAATATATCCCCTTGATTCTCTCTGTAAAAGAGATCTTGAATAATTTCCCTATTCCAAGTTCCTAAGGCCTGATTCAGCAATTCTGCAACTCTCATATCTAGATTGATTATAGGGTGCCTAATGAGAGGTGCTCTCATATTACCTATCCCATCAATCCATTGCTCTGTCCAAACAAATGTTGCTTGACCATTACCAATGTTCTTTTTTAAGCCTAGCTGCAACAATTCTCTACCATGAATTATGCTCCTCCATGCATAGGATGGGCTTCTCCCTAATTTAGCTTCTATGAATTCTGACTTGGGGAAGTACCTGCTTTTGAGGAATCTGCTTAGGAGATTTTGGGGCATCACTAGAATCCTCCACCCTTGTTTAGCCAGTAAGGCTTTATTGAAACTAGCAATGTCATGAAAGCCAAAACCACCTAAGTGAGTAGGTAAGCATAGTTTCTCCATTGATGTCCAGTGAATCTTTCTCCTGTGGGCCTCTGCTTCCCACCAGAATCTAGCTATTGCAGCTGTTAGATTCTTACATACTGTTTCAGGAAGTTTAAATACTGACATAGCGTATATGGACATGGAATTTGCCACAACTTTGATGAGTATCTGCTTTCCTACCAAAGAGAGAGATTTCATGAACCATATGTCAATCCTCTGTTGTAATCTTTCCTTGAGATATTCAAACATTTTAATCTTTGAGGCACTGAGTACTTCAGGTAATCTTAGGTACACCCCTTCTCCTCCTTTGGTCATTATTCCCAAGGCTAAATGGATCTGCCTCTGTACATTTTCTTCAATCTTACTCCAAAAAATTACTGCTGACTTTTCCTTATTGACCAGCTGGCCAGAAGCTTTTTCATATTCCATCAGGATGTTCCTTACCACTCTTGCTTCTTCCACTGTGGCACTACTTAAGATCATAATGTCATCAACAAACATCAGTAGTGTGATTGATGGACCTCTAGTGTTGAATTGGAACCCCTGAATCCGATGAGCTAGTTCCATTCTTTTAAACATATGATTTAGGCCTTCAGTGCAAATGACAAACAGAAAAGGAGACAAGGGGTCTCCTTGTCTTAGGCCTCTTCCTGGTGATATAGACCCAAAAGGCACTCCGTTCATTAAGACTGAATAGCTCACTGTTGTAACACAAAACATAATTCTGTCAATCCATATGCTTGAGAAGCCCAATGCCCTTAGAGATGCTTCAACATATGGCCATTCAATCCTGTCATAGGCTTTAGATATGTAATTTTTAATGGCCATATGGGTAGAGGAGAGCTTCTTATGTTTACAGAGAGCATGACTGATCTCATGTGCAATGATGATATTGTATGATATCAGCCTTTTGGTTACAAAAGCAGACTGGTTCTCTGAAATCAAAGTGGGCATCAAGAGTTTTAATCTGGATGAGAGGAGCTTAGCTATGATTTTATAAAGCACTGTACAGAGACTAATTGGTCTAAGCTCCTGCATCTTTGTAGGATTCTTGATTTTGGGGATGAGACAAATCTGAGTAAAGTTCCAGTGTGGGGGAAAGTAGCCTGTTAAGAAAAATTCTTGTACTGCTTTTGTAATATTTGTTCAAACTATATCCCAAAATTCTTGATAGAAGGCTGCAGACATCCCATCATAACCCGGGGAACTACCTGATTTCAGAGATTTCACCACTTGGTACACTTCTGTACTTGTTATTGGTCTAAGCAGTGAGTTGTTCATTCTTTCATTGACTTTAGTTTGGAAACCTTGGTACACAGATTGACAGTTAGAGGGATTTGTGGAAGTAAATAGTTCCTTGAAATAAGCAATTGCCACCTCCCCTTTAGATCTTTCATTGATTTGATCATTCCCATGTATATCTACTAGCTTCTCTATTCTCTTAGTAGCACAGTTCTGTTTTACAGAATGGTGAAAGAATTTGGTATTCCTGTCACCATCCTGGAGCCATTTTTCTCTAGATCTTTGCTTCCAGTAAAGTTCTTCATCCCTTGATGCTTGAGCTAAATCCTTTTTAAGTAGATACAATTGATCCGCACTGGGATTAGCTTTAATGATTTCCTCCTCTAGTGCTTTCTGAGCATTCCTTATAGCCTAGGTTGTGTTACCAACATTTGCTTTCTTCCATGTACTTAGGGCTTTTATTACATTGGATATTTTCTCTGTTACATTGTACTGGTTCCTTGTTGCATTCCCTTCATTCCAACTTGTCTGTATAGCTTCCCTGAATCCAAGCCTATTGATGAGCCTCTTGTCAAAGATAAATCTGCCTTGATTGCCATTAGAATGTCCCTAGAAAAAGACTATGACTGGCCTATGATCCGATCCCCTCATGTCTAGAAATGATTGTGATGCAATTGGGAATGATTCTTTCCACTTCTTATTAGCAAAACATCTATCTAGCCGAGACTGAATCCAAAGTTTACTCCCTCTGCCAGCCCATGTGAATGCATTCCCTTGATAACACAACTCTGTTAAGTTACAAGCCTCTAACATGTTGTTAAAGGATTCAAAAGTAGACTCACTTCTCCATGGCCCTCCAAACGTTTCCCCATTATGTCTAATGTCATTAAAGTCACCAAAAACACACCAGCTATCTGCCCTGGCTATACCAATTTTTATTAGATTTTCCCAATTATACTCTATTCTTTTCTTATTAGCATTACCATATATACCAGTAGCATAGAACAAAACATCTTCATACCCAATTAAGCAATCAATCATATTACTGTCATATTGAAGTACTTTTACATTGATTGACTTCTTCCAAAAAATAGCTAGGCCTCTACGGTGATTAGAAGGATTCACTGTGAAAACAAAATCATATACTAACTAGGCCTGAATATATCTAAGAACATTACCATCATTCAAGGTCTCAATCAAAAACAAAAAATCAGGGTAAAAAGTGGCTCTTAGATCCCTGAGATAAGGAATTACCAGGTTATGAGACAAAGAGAGCCCCTGGCAATTCCAGCTAATTAGTCTCATTAAGTCAATGGTGATCCCTCATGAGGGATCACCAGGTTCTTGTCAGTCTTCTGATGCTTAGTAGGTCCTCCTTCCTCCACTTCTTGTTTTCTCTTAGTTTGTCCTGAGACTTCCTTGGAAGGCTTCTCCTGTTCTTCTCCCCTACTTGGCTCTGATATGTTCCTTGTCCTTCTTGTGGTCCTAGAGAATGTCTTCCTTGAATGAGAGGAGACTGCATTAGAGCTAGCAGATCCTTCATCCCTTATGACCTGCTGGATGGACTTAGTAGATACTGGAAGTGGAGTGGTGTCCTTCCCTTCTTGATCTAATTGAGGTGAGTGATTAAAGTGAGGACTGCTATCATTTGGGAAGGTAACTATAGCAACCTTCATTGCTGCATTCAGAAGCTTCTCTTGGGGTTGCTCTAGGGCTATTCTCTCCTGGTTTTCTGGTACTAGTGAGAAGTCATAGATATGACATTTCCCTTTGTCTACATCTCTTGAGATGGTGATAGGAGGGGTTAAATTCAGTGAACTTCTTTTGGTAAGGGGGCTTTTCTCTGCATCTGCTACCGAAATTTTAACCCTTTCTTCTCTAACTTTCCTTTCAGTCCCTTCAACAGCTAACAAGTATTGTCTCATATTGTCCAAAACTCCTTCATCTATCTTCATTCTTCCTGTAGAAGGGTCAACAACTACTTGCTCCTCTGTTAAAACACCATGAAGAGGATCAGAAGGCTTCAGGTATTCTTTAATCTTAAGCTGGTCAACTCTCACTCTTGTTTGGGGTACAGAGGATGGTCCCTTCGGAGCTGGATTAATAAAGGAACATAGTTCCTTTGGGTGAGTGAGTCTCTGACATATATAACATCTCCTTTGCACCTTCTCATAGTCAAAGAAAGCATTAAAGATCTCTCTTGTAGGAGATTGAACTTCTTGGCACGCCTCAGAGGGTTATTAATGTTGAATTTGATTTTCACTCTTACAAAATCCCTGGTTTGAGGTTGAAGGGGATCAAAGGCCACTTCTTTAACTTTACCTAGCTCATCTCCTATAACACTAATTGTTGATGCTGTAAGGTTGTTCACTTGAATGTTCTTGATCCTAACCCAAACATAAATATAATGCAAATAATCTGGTTGAGGATTCTCACTCCATTTGTCCAGAACTAGAGACCAATCATTATATGTCCATACTCCTTTTTCTAACACTCGATCAAGATCCAGTTGGTGTTGGAAGATAAATTGAAATTTCTCCTGAGACAGAGCAATCCCTCTGATATTTCCTTCAAGACCCCATTTCTTCGGTAGTTCAGTAATTAGAGTTGACATTTTTTGAGCTAATGGGTTTAGAGCTTTACCAATAATGCTCAGCTGGTTTCTCTCAAGAGCACTATACTCTGGAAGATCTGGGATCAGGACCGGGGCTTCGTCTTCTTCTTCTATATTCATCGCTCCAAGCGCTTCCTGAAGGGGATCTTTCATACATGTCTGACTCATTTCTTCATCCATCTTGTTGTTGGAGATAGTAGATACACTTTTCTAAATCAAGGATTCACTCTGGACTTGTACCAAGTAGCATCGATCAAGAACAGAGAAGGAAATATCAAAGCAGAATAGTAAAACAGACAATGTCCTCCACACAAAGAGAATCTAGTTACTGTAGAAAGACACTAGTTCACCAAGAGAGTCCTAAGCATTCTTTTGTTCACACAGGGTGACATTGATAATAATATCAAATATGGACCTATATTACTNTATATATATATATATATATATATATATATATATATATGGCGTAAATTAAATTAATTAGTTTTAGTTATAAACAAAGCCTACATTTTTGCATTTGTGTGTTTGTGTTGTGTCAAGTTTCAGGTTGTCATGTCAGCAGAGTTTCAATATTACGGTCTAGAACTAGTGGTTTTTCAAATTCAGATCTCGGACAAACGATAATCGTAGAACAAACTACTATGCTATCTTCGTCTATAACTTACTCAATTATTTTGGATATCCACTTAGATCGATCCACGAAATTCTGAACTACCATCAATTTGTTGCGGGCATTGTTAATCGTATATTTAAATCTCGATCAATAGTGAAATACATATTGTATATTCGATTGTTTTCAGGTAGCAACGTCATTAACTAGTATTAGTTTAGATATATATTCGATCGTATTCGTATGTATATTCAATCTCCAGTGCCAATAACTGGTCAATATTTCATGGATCAAGACAAAGTTCGTCGTATGAGCCAAAAACATGATTAAATTTAAAAATATTATCTTTGATAGATATGCGAGAATGAACGCCAAATTAATAAAACATAATCTGCTAGTGCAAGAGTAGTTCGAAAGTAAATGTTAATTGCAACTACAGATTGTATGGTTTCTTAGCTCATCATTTTTGGCATATTTGTATATATCATCCAAACCTTCTTGAACTATACCCTCATACTTGGATTCACCATATATAGCCATTGTGAAAATTAAGTGGAAATATTATAGATTAAGATATCTGAGGAGGTAACTATATTATTCTTTTTAGGCTGGTTTTTGACATTTGATAATAATATAAGACACTATCTAATACTTATGCTTTCTAATAGGCAACTTTATGCAATAATAAATAGGTATTAATCGTGGAAAGATATGGGTTTTATCAAAATGCATGGTGCTATGTGTACTGTTTCATACATTTGTGGGCGTGCCAAAATGTTTTAAAGATACGGTTTATTAAAAAGTATTTGTTCGATGGTTATTGATATAGCATGTAATACATGCACGACAAAACCAACTACGAATAATTTGGCAAAAAAGAGAAATATAATAGTATATCTTATGCGTCACACGGTCGAATGGTTACTACATTTTAATTTAATGGTCATGCATTCTAATGAAAAGAATTAGAATTGGGTATTACATACGACACGCACCACTTCTCAATAATTGAACAATTATTACACCCAAAAGTTTCACACATTTTATAATCCAACCATCTATAATATCTATCTTTATTATAAGAAGTTGTGATACATATTAATAATTTTTTAAAAATTGTTTGTTATATCGATTGTTTGAATAGATTTCCATACCACAATTTCTTTTAAAGTGGCATTGCCTTTTTTTTAAAGCTAATTAATGACTTTTTTGTCAGTTCGAGTTAGGTTGTTTTTTTTTTCTATCAACCATTAGGGAAAATTATTGGCTCGAATTTGAGATGTCCAATACGGTAAAATCGAGTTGAACCGAACTAAATTATGCAATATGATATGGTTTTGGATATTAATCGTTTGGATATATATATATATTTATAAAAACTATGAATATGAATATGGTATAGATATTAACAAAAAAAATCGATAAATTTAATTTTACATTTAAATAATATAATATATTATATATTTAAATAATCTACATATATTTACCTTTTACTAAAAACAAAAAAACACGTGTCTACTGTAAGGAAAAACAAATTTTCTTGATACTTTAAATATTTAATTGTGATATTTAAATATTATAATATTTATTATATAATTAAATAATTTACATAAATTTACAATTTACTAAAGTGAATAAGAAAAATCAGTGCCAACTATAATTTTTTTTGGAAATCTAAATATTTATGCATTAGTTTATTATATACTAAATAAATCATCTGAATAAAAAAAAAAAAAAAACTGGAGCTTCTAGCTCTGGTGGTAAAGGGCTCACAGTTGTGAGTTTCGCCACCTGGGTTCGAATATCGACCACCGTCAATTAACATGAAGTGAAATTCGACGGTCCTCCTAGATACCATCGGCGACTGCGGATGCTTTGGGATGTTTTGGGCCTGATCGGAGTCCTTAGGGGCTTCGGATACCAGGGACACAAAAAAAAAATATTGAATCAAAATATTGATAATTTTTTATTTTAAATAAAAAGAGTTTTATGTACATTATGAGAAGACAAAAAATAATAGTGATTAACATAAAAATAAATACAAAAATGATTTACCAATCAATTAAAATTTTTATATGTTTACTAAAATTTTAAATGTATATATACAAAATAACATACATATAGTTTTTTTTTTAAAAAACCGAATTAATCGAAAACCGAAGATATCTAAACCAAACCAAACCGAAGTAGATATGAATTGATTACGATAGCTGAAAAATGAAAAAACAAACTGTAACTATACTGACATCTAGATCTAACATTCTAGCCCGAATGAGAAGTTGTTTCCCTCTATTTTTATTTTATTATGAGTGTTTGATTTAAGTTTTTTTCTTTTTTTTTTATCAACAACCATTCATTTTTGTATCAAACATGGACCAAACTCAGTTGGTAAACAAAGACAACACTAACACAAATCAAAGCTACAAATCTGGTTTAGTTTGAAGTACGTAGTTCACAAAAAGAAAAGAACAATAATAAGAAAAAAGTATCATATTTATACCAGATAAACTGACTAGATATTATACAACTTTCATGTATTAGGTTATACAAAATACCAGACATATAGCATTTGACTAGTAACTAGCTAAAAGTGACCTCAAGAACATTGTCCTAAAATTGTTTCCATCTAATCTAAGCCTAAATACTCTACAAGAGCTTGTGTTTCTGCAGACTAAAGATAAATTGTGTTGCCAATAAACGTCTTCAAGTTGTACGATGGATCTTACTGTCTTACACGGCTTCTAAGGTAAGAAGAGGTTGTCGCATTACTGAATCTTCTACAAAGGAACGGCCAACTAAGCTCCAAACCCGAAAGATTGACCGTCTAAAGGAAGATACATGGTTCTTTAAGTAACCTCTAGCTTGGTTTTCTAAGCATTGCGTCATTAAAGTGTTGAACGTCTCTAGAACCTGACCTTCCACTTTGTTTAGGTTTTTGCTATTTCAAATCAGGTTATCCACGCCATTTTTTTTTTTTGGACTTAAATCCTACAAGAAACATATATGGGAAGATTGTAAGTGTTTGCAAAGCAAAATCGAGAGCTTAAATCAGGCTATAGCATAGGTTGATTATTGCAGAAATAACGCTTTTTTACATGGGATCAAATTCCCGACCATTGAAAGAAACTATGAAAGCCAACTTGTAGACTTTGGCGAATTCTATCGACTATCAAAGTGAAAAAAATGTCCAAGGAATCCTATATACTTGCCTCCACCTCCTTTTATTTGGATTTGAAGACTATATTTTTACTCTGGTTTTCAGTTCATGAGGTGCTCTGATTGAGAACAAACTAACGGAATGAGTTAACCCTAAACAAGAAAGTACTTGTTGATGATATCTAATATAATTCTTATGTTTTGGTCATTAAACCATATTTAATGGTCGGACCTCGTTAGTGGTTCGAATGATTATTTTAATCATTATTTATTAATGATTAAAAAATTAAGGATCTTTTTAATGCCAGTGCTTCCAATTGTAGGACCACTAATGTGGTTCTTAAGAATTAAAAATTATTTTTTTTAATTGAAATATTTGAACATAAATTTTACCTAATTAATTTTTATGTAATTTTATATTTTATGAAACTAACACATTATTGTATTACAAATTTTTTTAAAGATGTCATATTAAAAGCATATTAAAAAGTACAAATTACAAACAGGAAAACGTTTAATTATAATCTTGATTTCTGTCAAACTTTTGCCATATATTCTCAACCAAATCATCTTTCAATTGTTGATGTACGGTGTGATCACGAACTCGGAATCGATTGTTCATCATATTGCCGTTATTTGAAGGTATATCTGTTGATAATGTGAAATTGACTTGCGATGTTCGGCTTGATTCTACTTTTGTGAAGTTCGAGATATCAAACCGAGTGTAGTGATCTTGTTCGTATTCTACTATCATATTGTGCAGTAAGATGAATGCTCTCATGATCTTCCCCACCTTTACTTTATCCCCAAAAAGAGTCGGGTTTCTAACTATCGTAAATTGAGCTTCCAAGACTCCAAAGGCACGCTCAACATCTTTGCATGTTGCTTCTTGATATGTAGCAAATGATGATGCCTTCGAACCTTGTGGAACTGGAATAGATTGGACGAAAGTAGTCCATTTTGGATAAATACCATTCGTAAGATAGTATGCCATGTTATACTCGTGTCTATTGACAATGTAATTCATTGTTGGAGCTCGGTCTTGTATAATATCGTCGAAAACTGGTGAACGATCAAGAACACTTAAATCGTTTAGATTAAAACAGATAGCAAATACATAAAGCTTCAGAGTCAAACACAAACAAGTTAAGACACCAACTTAAAGATCCTCCTTAAGAATGTCATTGAAGAGCTTCTCCTTCAGGGCAGTCTCTGACTCTATGAGTGACTCCTTCTTAGATAGGAGACTGTCAAGAAGGTTCTGCCTCCCAAGCTCCTTCTTCAGCGCCAAGTATTTTTCCTTGATGGACCACATGTTTTGGTAGAGAAAAAGTGATGATGCCTCAGATTCTGTTGATTATGCTTTGCTAGACTTCTTTTTTTTTTCCTTTGCCTTTGCAACCTTCACACCTCTTGGCATTGGTTCAACAGATTTAACTTCTAGAAACATGGAGCTTGCTTCTTTCTCATTCACCTTCCNGCCCCCCCCCCCCCCTCAGCATTTCCACTTAAGAGAGAACACCATTTTTTTTTATTGTATCTTAACTCTAACCAAGCATGTTCTAAATTGAGCTTAACCTTGTGATCCTGAAGATAAATGGCATAGCCTTTCTTCAACACATCATCATCATTCATACCACTGGATTTGTGTCTTGTTGCAGTCTCAAATACACCAACAAACTTACTAGCATCATCATTTATTTTCTGCCATCTTTGCTTGCAGTTCATTGGCTCTCTCTTCTCAAAATCTTTCAGCTTTGGAGCAAATTTGAAGTACAAACATACACACTTCCAGAAAGTGTTTTGACTTTGGTCATTTTCTATACACTAAATCCTTTGATGTGTTGAGCCATGAAGAACAGAGAACAATATCTTATGTGGGACTTGATAAACAGAGATTTGCTAATCCATTGTCTAGCAAATACTTAAGTTTAATTATGTCATTAAGNTATGTGAATCATGTTTAGTCTAAGCCATTATGATTTTGATTTAAACATTCAACCATACAAAATTTAAGAAAGTAAAATAAAAGTCAACAATTCAAAAATCAACATAAATTAGAAAAAGTCAACAGAAATTGAAAATGATTAAACAAAGATAAAAGACTAAGTGAATTGTTTAGGCAATTGATTTTGGTCATTAAATGAATTCATGTGGTGTCTAATACTATCTA
>OVBE01017094.1:0-10594 GCA_900406425.1 Iberis pinnata | reverse complement strand
TTGCAGTTGCATGGTCCTTTAAAAATCAAGTCTTTCTCTGTCTAGTGGTCTTTTATTATTGGTTGTATTACAGTTTGGACAAAATGCAATTCAGGTTCGGTCATGAGTCACAATAGTTGACCAGACCCACCTGAGTCCTGACCCACTGTGGGGTTCTTGGAAGATTGTGGAGGTGGCTTTAATCGTACTCCCCTAAACTGATTATCGAAATCAGGAACCCAATAATGCATGATGCTGATTTGTTACTATCGATCCGTACGTAATAACAAAAAAAAGAAGAAATACATGAATTATCTTGACATTTATTTCCCTTTGTTTGTGTTAAATTTTGTTAAAATTAATATTAAAAAAATCGCATTTTAAACTTGTAAACTATATTTTGAAGACTCAAACTGTTAAAAATTGCACAAAAAATTTTGAAAGTGATTGTTGACTTTCAGCCGTTTTCTTTTTAAACAAAAAATGATGCAATCCGTAGAGCCATTTCGCAAATCACATCATGAATTTTTACGTCAAGTGTAATATCAATCTCAGTTAATAGATTTGCAAAGATAAGGGAACCCAGTACCTCATAACCCTTATTCTTTGTTCTTTTAATATTTTGGAATTATCCTAGAAATCCTTCACATATCCAAGTCTATCAAACATTCTTTACCTATCTCATAATCTTCCGCAAATAGGGAACAATAGAGGAAACAAGATTTTGTATCTTCATCCACCAAGTTATCATAGTTGAACTTCAAAATTGGAAGTATCTTATTCTCCATAGCTGGAAACTATGCGGCTAATGTATTCAAAATATCGAATGCATACTCCCATTCTTAAATTGTAGTTTTAGAGGTCATTGTCTCACCAATAACACTGAGCGCTAGTGGCAGT
This sequence comes from Iberis pinnata, assembly GCA_900406425.1. Taxonomy (NCBI): domain Eukaryota; kingdom Viridiplantae; phylum Streptophyta; class Magnoliopsida; order Brassicales; family Brassicaceae; genus Iberis; species Iberis pinnata. The sequence goes on along the minus strand of OVBE01017094.1, from coordinate 9,715 downwards.
CCCCGGAAATTTTCCAGCAACATTTTTTGCATGATGTTCAATGACCGGATCCTTTGTAATGTACAAATTAACTCCGACCTTGTTGTTATAAAATTCCCATGCTTCTTTCCATTCCAAACAGTTTACTTGCATCGCTTTATGATCCCCCATCTCCCCACATACTTTTGAGAACGAGTGGTGAATGCTACTTTGGATTCATTTTCTATAGTCGGAGATGGAACTCCAATGGTTACTAAATCCACTTTCTCCCATATATCATCAAGCATCAACACAAAATTATTCCCCTTCAAAACTCCAAACATCTTTGCACCTTTGTCACCGTCACTTTTTTTTATTTCCACACATCATCACGAATCTTTAGTTTTTGTGCAATATCTTCTTGAATCTTTGAAATTTCAGCATTTTGAGAAACCACGATCCATATCACAACATCAAATTTATCAGCCATTTTTGTGAAATTATTGTGGATTTTTTGGAAAGGGTGGTTTTGTCGACACCATCCATACTGTGAAGACCCATGATTCCAAGTCCATCATCCATAATGTGATTCCATGCCTTCTTTAGCATCTCTTCGTGACCAACCATAGGCCTAGTAGGCCTTATTAATTCAAGAAAAATATCCACACTTTATATCAAGAACTTTATTCTTTATTAAGAAATCTCTAAAACTTAATAACTATCGAAAACTTACTCAAAAATCAATCTTAATCACTTCAAGAAATTTCGTGCCATATAACCTAAACAAAGACCCTCTTTATATACTTTTAGACATTTTCTAAAATCATAAGAATTCCAAATCTATTATCAATTAGATAACTCATAACAGATAAACACAAATCTTTCTAAATCTTTGTTTAGGATTATCTTGCACCTCAAGCAACCTTATCTTGAAACTCCTCTTCAATAATTTCTTCTAGATTCAAGTTTATCTCAAAAATATCCCCCTTAAAATTGAACCTTACATCATTGATTTCTTGCACTCCTATGAGCTCCCTCATTTCTTTAAACTTGATCCTTCCAATCGCTTTTGTTAGGATATCAACATTCTGATCGTTCCCTGGTACATGCTCGATGTCAACTTGATTGGGTTCGATACACTCTCTTATGAAATGATATCTCTTGGGTATGTTCTTGCTTCTTCCATGAAATACTGGAATTTTGGTTAGAGCTATCGCATACTTATTGTCTATCGCGATGACTACTTTCGAAATATTTTTCCCAATGATTTCTTCAAGTAAATCTTGTAGCCAAATATCTTGCTTTGTTGCAGCCATAAATTCTGCTTCGCATGAAGAGAGTGTGACCATTACTTGCTTCTGGGAACACCAAATTATGGGAGAATGGTCCAAGTAGAAGATGTGACCTGTTGTACTTTTATTGTCATTTGAATCTTCATTGTGTATGCTATCACTGTAACCAACAAGTCCGCATTTTCCTTTTCTTTTGTACAAAAGACCAAACGAATATGTACCCTTTAAATCTCTTAAAGCTTGTTTCAGAACATGTCCATGAGATTGCTTTGGTTCTTGCATATACCTGCTTAATACATCGACACAATAAGATAGATCATGTTTTATGTGTAGAATGTACCTTAAGCATCATATATTCCTTATGTAATTCGTTTCATCGACTCCTTTTTCTTCTTTTGATTTCGAAAGTTTTACGCTGATATCCATCGACACATGTGATGCATTACACTCTTCATGTTGATGTACTTCTATTCCCAAATAATATGTCAACTTACCCAAATCTCTCATCTCTAATTTTGTTGACATATTTTTCTTGAACTCAAGTACTAGGTTAGTAGGTTTAGAGAAGAACCCATAAAAAGTATGTCATCCACATAAACCGTTACTAACAACAATTTTTCTTTCTCTTATTTTCGATAAGTAGAGGTTTATTTTGAACAATTTACAAACTTTAACTCCTTTCAAATACTATTAAGTTTGTTGTTCCATGCTCTAGGTGCTTGGCTTAGCCCATAAAGTTCTTTGTCTAGTTTATACACCTTTTCTTCGCTTCCTTTTACTATGATCCCATCAGGTTGCTTCACAAAGACTTCTTCTTTCAATTCTCTATGTAAAAACTCATTTTTTACATATAGATAATGAATTTCCCATCCGTGTGTTTCGGCTTATGCAATGATGTGTAAATGTTTCTATCCGAGCTACTGGTGCAAACGCTTCATCAAAATTGATCCCATGTATCTGAACATAACCTTTTGCAACTGACCTTGCTTTGTGTTTGTTCATAGTTATTACGTTTTATTTTAGACACCCACTTGAGTCCAATTTCTTTGGCTCATTTAGGTAACTTGGTTAATCTCCATGTTTTGTTCTTTTTTATTGACACAATCTCACTTTTACATGCATCTATCCATGCCTTGTCTTTCTTAGACTCGTCAAAATCAAAAGGCTCGTCGTTACTTACCATGAAAGCTTCTCTCCTTCTGTTTCGGCTAAAAGTACATAATTTCGTAGATAGATTGGTTTGTTACTTTACCTTGTTGATCTTCTTAGAATTGAGACATAATCGATTTCTTCTTGTGTTTCTTCGGTTTCCAGAGGTAAGTCATTTTCTTCCATTGCATCTTGATCTTCGGGTTTCGTATGGACCATTTTCTTGCTCATTTTCACATTCATCATTTTTTTGTTCTTGATTTTCTTCGTTTATTCCTTCAATGATAAAAGTTTCAATTTGAACTTGAATTATTTTCTCTAGGTTTGTTCCACTCCCAACCGGTTTTCTCATCAAAAACCACATCTCTACTCACAACAATTCTTCTATTTAATGGATCTAGTAGCCGATAAGCTTTAGTTCCTGGTTATATTCCAAAATGTACCAATGCTCGAGATTTATCATCAAGTTTTTTCAGTATTGAGCTTCTACTTTTGCATATCCAATACACACAAAATCCTAAGGTGTTCTATTCTTGGCTTTCTTTTCTTAAGACATTCATCTGGTGTTTGTATGACAAGGCTTCTTGTTGCTACCCTGTTGATGATATACGTTGGATGTCTTATTCCTTCTCCCCACAAGTAGTTAGGAAATCCCATGTATTTTAGCATACTTCGTGTCATCTCTAGCAATGTTCTATTTCTTCTTTCTACTACTCTATTTTGTTGCGATAAATAAGGAGCTTTGAGTTGTCGTTGAATTCTTTCTTTGTCACAAAAATCTTGGAATTCATTAGATGTAAATTCTCCTCTTTTATCTGTTCGAAAACACCTTATCTTTTCTCTTGTCTCTTGTTCGACTTTTGCCTTGAATCATTTAATGCTCTCAAAAGCGTCACTCTTGTCTTTCAAAAGATTTGTCCACATATACATAGAGTGATCATATATAAGTACAAATATGTACTTATTCTTCGCAGGTGTTGGTGTGATTAGTCCACACAAGTCTCCATGCACAAACTCTAATGGTGTCTTTGCGCGAAAAAGAGTGGTTTTCGGAAAACTCTTTCTAGCTTGTTTTCCAAGAAGATATGACGTACATATCTCCTTCTAAAAAGTGATTTCTTGCAAACCATTGACAAGCTTTTTCTTCACCATAATATTCAAGTTGTTGAAGTTGATGTGTCCAAGTCGTGCATGCCATCTTTCAGAATCATTGAGATCTATACGATGCATCATACATCTAGCGCTATTCATCTCCATTGTAACTTTGTAAAGTTTATTCTTAGAACTTTTAGCTTTTACAAGGAGTAATAGATATTCTTCTTTCATAAGTATCTCACAGCCTGATTCTGTTGCTTGTCCAAGGCTTATGATGTTACTTTTTAGGTCAGTGATGTAGTACACATCGGCTAAATTTTTTGCCATGTTTACTTAAGAACATGATAGATCATTTTCCCCTTGATATCTATTCTTGAATCACCACCAAATCATACCTTCCATGTGATCCTTTTTTCTAGTTTGCTGAAATATTTAAGATTTCCCGTCATATGGTTGCTTAATCTATTGTTTAAATACCAAATATTCTCTTGATCTGAATGAGCTTCGTACTTATCTGGTAACACATTCTTTTCGTTCAAGAACACCACTTCTTGCATCATCAATTCGTCAACTGCTTCATTCTCTATTGAGGCATCGATAATTTCATGTAACATCAATTCAACAGCATCTAAAGTGTCATCAGCTTCACTTTCTAGTGTTTCTTGCAATTTGAGTAGCCTATCAGGACAAGTGGAGGTGTAATGACCTAGTTTATCACATTTGTAACAAATGGTTTTAGACATATCTCTTTCTCTTTGTTGAAAGCTTGTACGCCCTCTTCTTTTTTTTCTCTTCCATAGAAGCGACCTCCACGTCCTCTCCCTCTTCCTTGGACGTAATTTTCATTGTTTGCTTCAATTTTGGCGTACATTAGCTTTGTTTGATCTTCTTTATTGAATTCTTCGACATTAATTCTTTCTCCGTAGGCCTTGAGTCTTTCTACGATGTCTTCAAAGTTCGTTTTCTTGAGATCTAAAAACTTGTTCCAATACAACCATTATGGTTATGAATTTTCTTTTAGGTAAACTATCCAGAAACTTTTTCACCACTTTTGCTTCATCGAAACTTTCTCCTAGAGCTGAAGATTTGGCAACTATCTCTAGCAGTTTCTCTGAAAAGAGATCAATACTCTCTGTCTCTTTCATCTGTAGTTTTTCGAATTTAGAAGTTAATGTTTGAAGTCGAGCTTCTTTAAATCATTATGCGCCAATATGCCTTGATTGGATCGCTTCCTAATAGGCTTAGGATTTTAGATTCTTAATTATAGGCAATATAGTGTATATTGAGTGGTATTGTCCTATATTAAATTACAAAGTATAACTCACTATAAGGTATATTAAATCTCACTACGAGGAAGATGTGAGATGTAAACCCAAAAATGGTAGATGACTTCATATAAGAGGTGATATAAGACTCATAAACGGAGAAGAATTTCCGAATTCGGAGAACATAGTTTAGAATAATCTAAATTACAAAACCTAAGATAATCTTCTGAATCACTGAATATCAACATAAGACTAAAAATTATAGAGGACATTATGCCCAAAACAAATTGTACCCCTAAATCTAATATCATTGTAATGACGACAATTAAGAAAACAAGATAAAAGTAAGGATAATTAAAACAAAAAAGAAAGTGAGAGTGGGTCTATCCAAAAGAGGATTGGGCTACCAGAGAGGAGAAAAGGAACCAGCCCAAACTTAGGCCTAAGAGCACTTCCATCAATATATTTTGAGGAGAGCTTAGTTAATATCTTAAGAAATAAAAGTGAAAAAATAAATAAAAAAGCTAAATAAACCTAAGCATTGATGCTTTTTTTTTACATAAAAAATGCAAGAAAAAGAAAAACAAATTAAAACGGAAAATTAACCAGCCATAAAGGTGGTGCAGGACCCGAGTAGGAGGATAAGACATTTCGCCGACGAGCGCCCCTAGCGAGTGAGTCGGCCTGTTTGTTCTGAAGTCTATGACAATAAGAAAGACTAAATCTTGAAAGACTGGCCATTCCGAGGGGTTATCCAGGAGATTGATTAGGTCTGTCGAATTTGTACGAAAATTCTGAAAGGCAATTTGCTGGATCCGCAGACATTTAATTCCCCAGATCAAAGCCAACAATTTCGTATGTAGAGGAGAAGAACCTCGTCTAATAGCGGCACAACCCATAAGGATTATTTCACCCTTTCCGAGAATAAGGACCAGCCTACTCCACTTAAATTGTCACCCGCCTTCCATGACCCATCAACACAATAACAACTAATCATGGCTGGCTGACCCGGGAGATTTATGACAGGTTGAGGATTAAGTGAGGGACGTAATAGATGACCCATGGGATGGGCTGAGGACCATTCAGTTGATTCTTTTAATGCAAGATCGACAATATCTGGAGGAGACCATGAGGAGTTTGTAAAACACTTTGCATTTTGCGATTTCCAAACATACTAGGTAATCCATGGAAACTGCTTAAAAACATGTGTCATAGATGATTCGGTTAACGTGTTGGGTAGTAAGTAATGAATGTTCTGATAGAGATTCTCAGTCGGAAAAGTCCTAGGTGGACTCAGAATATGTGAAAGAGCCCAACTCTGAATCACTGGCGGGCACGTGAATAAGGCATGGTTCACAGATTCGTGGTTTGCACTGCAATGCGAACAAAAATCATCCGATCACAGTTTTCTTTTCGCTAGTTGCTCATTAACGGCTATCGCGCCCGACAATGCTTGCCAGAAGAAGTGCTTTAACTTGGACGGTGCTGACAGTTCCCAGATTCGGGCTAACATTGGTGTTATCGACGGTTGCTCCGGCCAACCGTTCGTTTGGTCATTGAACGCAGATAATCCAACTTCGTATCCCAATTTTACCAATAGACTCCGGATTTTGTAAAGTGCCAACAATAGCTATCAGCTACCAGCCTCGACGGACGAACTAAGAGAATATAAGGGATATCTTCTTTTTGAATAATCGTTTGAATTAGTGGAACATTCCATAATGAAGTATTGGCCACCAGTAGGTCTGAAACTCGTAATTCTTGCACTACAACATTGTCTGAGCTATAGGCAGGTTTTGGTGACCTTGAAGGGACCCACGGGTCGTGCCAAACTCGTGTGTTATTACCCGTGCCTATCGTACGTCGCATTCCTAGCAGGAGTAATGGTTTAGACTCGATAATACTCCGCAAGCCGTAAGATGGTCTGGAAACACGAAATGGTTGAAGGACATCCCCAGTCTTAAAATATCGTTCCTTTAAGGTTCGGGCAATGAGAGAGTCTGGTTTTGAATATAGCCGCCACAGTTGTTTCGCCAAGAGTGCTTGATTAAACACTTGTAGGTTACGGAAACCTAGTCCTCCACATTTTTTAGGTAGGCATAATTTTTTCCATACTACCCAATGGATACCACTTGACTTCCCTGTTGAACTCCAACAATACGCGGCAATAGCACTTGTTAATTTCCTAAGTAGTGTCAAAGGAAGTCGGAAACAAGACATGCATACGTTGGTAGGGCTTGGGCTACCGATTTAAGGAGTACTTCTTCACCACCCTTAGAAAGAAAACGTGAGGACCAACCATTAATGCGGTTATTTAGACGATCTCGAACATACGCAAAAATTTGCGCTTTCGAGCCCTGCAACTGTTCCGGGATCCCAAGATGTTTCCCCTTTCCGCCTTCCAAGTAAATACGTAGACGTCGCTTTAACAGGAAGCGATTCTGCTGGGGAAACTTTTCCTCAAACAAGATTGTTGATTTATCAAGGTTAATACATTGGCCCGAGGCTTTCTCATATAGTTGTAGAACATTTGCATTGATGCTTATTCAAGGAGTTTAAACACTCCCTTAAGCATCCTTATGTGTTGCAATTCTAGCGGCCCATTTTTAAAATAAAAAACTAATTCTTTTTTCTCCTACTTCTCACCAATCACACCATCTTTTTTTCCACTTTAAGAACCCCAAAGAGGTTCACTAATGGATCAATATTATTTTAAAACAAAAGCTGAAACAAAATTAAAAAAATTTGAGACCAATATTTTATCTTTCATTTTCTTGGCCATATATATATTTTTTTAAATATATAATTTTAAATTTTGAGGGCTTATAAAATAGAGAGGCTCGAGACCAATGTCTCATTTGGCTATGTTCAAGCGAAGCCGAGAGCAACAACGAAAACAAAGAGAAGAAGTAAAATCGGAAGAGCATGTCGACAAAAAGGTAAGTAATTGTAAGCGAATATATTATTCTCCTTCAATCACTCTTTAATAGTTCTCTCTGTTTCCTTACTTCTCCTTATTATTTTTTTCTACAGATGTATCTCGTATAGATGTATCTCGTACATATATATATATATATATATATATTGTAATTCTCTGAATGAATAAGATAACCTTTTTACCAGTCCTTTAGTAATAACTGATATAAACAAGAAGAGTAATATAAGACTAGTCACTATACCACACAAACAAAGAATATCAACATGTTTCACATTCAAAAACATTCAATTTAGTTTGCTTTACTGAAAAAGTGCAATACCAACACGGTTTAGTGTATGAATCATATACAATAGGAAAATGAAAAATACAACACAATGCTAAAAGATAAAAATGCAAAGGAAAAGTAATAATACAATCTTGAACATAAGAAGAAGAAGCATGGCTTATGATTTCGTCACAGTAGAATCCCAATGATGTCTAGGCGAGAGGCTAATGAAGAAAGAAAAGAAACAATCAAACGTTAGTGAGATTATAAAAGTGATATTGATTTGATAATTTAAATAGATCAATGTACTAAAATATTTACAAATTTTGAAGTTAATGACATTTTAAATTGTTTTCTATGATGAGATCTAATTTGTATTTGCTGGGTAAAATAATGATGCAAAGGGAGCTTATAAGAGAAACAACAATTCAAGCTGAAGAGAATTAAGAGAAATGATTACCTTAATAAACCTAGGTGCGAAACGGTTTTTGGTAACTTCGTCATCCCACTCAAACTGGTCAGGATGATCCAGTCCATCGATTCTTAACTCCTCGATTCGTAGGACACTTGTAGCATCAAAAGGTAGCTTTCTTAGCTTTCGACAATATACTATCTCCAATGTCTTCAAAAATGGAAATGGGAGAGGACTCCAGTAGATACTCTCTAGCTTAGGCAACTCTACCAAGTATAAGGCATCTAGTTTTTGAAATGGTGTAATACTTGTAAAATTGGTTGCTTTCTCTTTGTTTATTATCTCTTCCACTCCATATGAAGTAACAATCTCTATGGAGACAAGATTTGGAGCAAACAGTAACCAAGTCAAATCCTTAGTGCTCTTACAGTCGTTTATACGCACCTTGGAGAGGTTAGTAATGCATGGAATCCTTGTTGGACTCTGTGAATGAGGCATATCCGCCTTGCTTTCTCCATTCTTCATATATGTGATATTATCACATCCGTCTACATTGAGGTCACAAATATTTTCCATTTTCACTAGTAATGATATATTGACTGGCTCTTCTCGAAAATCCACAATATTTAGTGAATGGATGCAGTTCGCCAATCTTTGATTGCTCGTTATTAGCTCCAAACCTGACTTTGTAGATATTGTTATGTTTAGAAATTGTAGATTCTCCAATGGTTGCAGCTCCTTCACTAAAGTAGCATCTCCTTGACATTTAGAATATTGTAGTTTCAAAATTCTTAAACTCGACATCTTTGATATCCCACTAATACTATGAAGTCTCTCTGTCGAAGTCAAATCAAGATGAGTTAGCTTTTTCAACTTTTTTAACTGCGATAGTTCCTCTATACTTGTGTACGACAAGTTAAGATATTGCAAGCATGCCAACTTTGATATCTGTTTTGGAAGTTTATTCAAGTAGCGATTCTCGGATAAATCCAAAACAACTAACTTTTTCATAGACCTGATGAATTTCCCTGCGAGATTCGTCAAGTAATTACCTTGGAGGAATAGAGTTGTAAGCTCAGGACATTCATGACTACATTTTATCTCTTCGGTCTCATTGTCCATTAATGACATCCTTCTTACGACATTCCAATGATTGACCTTTGGTTTTGTACATAATTTGAGTTTTGGTTTAACAACAAAATGCTCTTTCTTATTCCCAAAATCTGAGGCAATCCATAGAGCCATTTCGCGAATCACATCATGCATTTGTACGTAAGATGTATCATCATTCTCAGTTAATAAATTTGCACGGATAAGAGAACCGAGTACCTCATAACCTTT